>VUQI01037478.1:28301-39609 GCA_015106735.1 Paratilapia polleni | reverse complement strand
TTTTTCAGCATCACTCTGAGACAGGATGCCTCTAATTTAAGAGAGATTACGCAAATGCAAGAAAGCAGTCCTACATATTTGTTTAATGTGCGCGTTGAAAGACAAATCCTGGTCAAAATGACTCCAAGATTCCTCACAGTGTCCCTAGAGGCAAAAGTAATGCCATCCAGAGTAAGTATCTGGTTAGAGGTCATATTTCTAAGATTTTTAGGGCCCAGTACAATAACCTCAGTTTTATCTGAATTTAGAAGTAGGAAATTAGAGGTCATCCAGGCCTTTATATCTTTAAGACATGCTTGTAGTTTAGGAAATTGGTGTGTGTCATCTGGGTTCATGGATAAGTACAACTGAGTATCATCTGCATAGCAATGAAAATGTATGCTATGTTTTCAGAGTATGCTATGTATACAGTCTCTGGTATTTACTACCAGGTCATATGTCAACAGTATCCTGCACTCTCATTGGTAGTCACTTCAATCACTTGCCTGGAATTTGAGAAAAGTTTATCTCAGTGTTATCAGCGTTTAATTTTTCCACCGGCCGTAGTCACTGAATGTCATTCACTCTCTGTGGTCTCTGGTTGCCACATTGCTGCGAATTGCTTCCAGTGTGGACGCAGCTTTAGGATACCATTCCATAACAAAATGGGATTTTTTAATTTATTTTTTTAAACATGATATCAAATTGGGTATCGAAATCTAAATTTCTGGGATCCTGACATCCCTTCTTGTGATGCCTTCAGTGTAGACAACTGCAACAATAGACATTCGCCTCATTCTTTGTGACACTTTGTGAACAGGCCTCAAAACATTAGACAATAACACCCAGCTCACCTGGAGGGACAGGCATCCCTCAGCTGTTTGGTGATCACAGACTCCTGGTAGCAGAGGTCCACGAAGGTCTCCATGATAGAGTGCGCATGTGGCACATCAAGGCTGATTTCAGGGAGTTCATCATAGACGCGTTGGAAACCCTGCAGGAAAAAAACAGCATATAAATATGACTAATATTAAAGCAGTGCTTAAGACAGTACATAAAAAGGGGCTCACCCTGTTCATCTGATCCACTGTGATGAGGCCCGTTTTCCAGAAGGACTGCAGGAGCTTCATCATCATATGACTGGCAGTGTCGCCTTTGGACTCCAGCACCATCACGATAGCCTGAAAAAAGCGTTTGCACAACATAATGTGTAAGACTGAGAATCATGCCCTAAAGTGTCATCATCTAATCAACAAGTCAAAAATGAAAAGACTTGAGTAAGTTGTTAATGATCTGTGAGCTGAACATTTTATGACACGGTGGAAGTGTTTCAACCTACACTGGAGGCCACTGACATCAGACTTTTTCATGGCATGAGACAAGACAAGGCGAGGCAAGACTAACAACATGACTGCGGTCTCATCAGCAAATATTTGAACATGAAAGCATCGGTTCTGCTCTTTCCAGACCTGATTAGACATTTTAGATTACAGTGTTGAACTCTGTGACAAATAAGTCTTTGAAGTCTGCGTGCCAGAAAAGTAAAACTGGCTGTACTGCACTTAGCTGCACGACATGGACAAATCTTAGCAGAAACTCAAAAGGTCACATTGAGCACTACAGAAGCGAGAATACAGCATACAGAACTATCACCGCAGCCACACATGCACTAAGCGTATGTGTTGTTGATGGAGGAAGCCGAATCTGTTTTTGACTTGTTGTCAACAACGTGTTTGTACTCAGTGTAATATGGAACAGAAAAATCTGCCATCCAAAACTGCGCTTGTCAAACGTGTGTGCATTTGAAATTTGGTAACCAGTTATCTGTTTATACTTACACAAGGACGCATTTTGGTTTTGATTGATTTGAAGTGAGCTTAGCGAATACATGTACTGCAAATAAGAGACAGTCACTGCCAAACACACAGTGTCCTTGGCAGAAAGCAGAAATGACTGTCACTGAAGACATTTTTTTTTTCCAGCTTTGGTCCTCAGTTTACTTGACTAGACACCAGAGAGAAAACACTTCCAGAAAAATAAAATAAATAAAGGTTCGGTTTTCAGATTTGAACTCCAATCCTGTTATGTGTGAAGAACTAGTAGAAATAAAACAGAAACTTTCTATTTTGTTTGACATTATCTACTCTTGTTGATAATAACTCATGTTTTATAAATAAAAGACCTCATTACCTCGTAGACCAGCTCATGGTGGAAATGAGGCACTTCCAGGTCCCGCAGACAGTGCTCCGCCTCCGACACGTCTCCTGATATCAGATACTCCTTGAGCAGAAGATTCATCTGAAACAAACACACACAAACCCGGTTAACAATCTGAGAAAAGTGCCTCAAACAAAGCTGTAGACTGAACTGATGTACTGCTGCCAGCAGGACACTGCAGGATGGACCAACACAGTCTCCGTCTTTTATACAAGTTGCAGGTCAACCATCCATTAAGACTAACTGACCGACATTTGAGAAATTTAATTTAGAGGAGGTAAAGAGCCACGCATACAATGTTCTACCCCCATCTGTCCAAGTACTTTTCACTTTCTGTGAAGGATTTACCTTGAAACAGCATGGGCGACAGTAAATGTAGAATTCATCTGAGTATGTAAGAAAATCGTTTCCATTTCAAGCTGCAGTCACCATGTTTTTTGGCATCAGTGGATGCACAAAAAAAGAAAAAAAAAAATCCACAAGTGGTGAAGGGCTAACTGGAGTCCTGTGCCTCCTCTGGGTTCTGTTCCCAGATTTTAAAACATACACACTCGTGACGGTAGACTGGCCAATCACAGGTCCTTTCAGACCAGCTCAGGTGAGCATTTTAAGTGAGTAAAAAGACCAAAAAAAGCCCATACTAGAAGTTTTCTTCCAGCTTAGGAGTCCCACATGGAAATACAAGGTTCAAATCAAATATAGAGCCAGAAGTCACATATTTGAAGCAAATGAACATCATCGTGGGAGGAGATTAGACCAGAGAGGAGGGAAGGGAGAGCTGCACGACGAGGGATGTCTTATCAATTCAGGATTTTTTTATTTTTTCTTTGGTATTCCTTTATTCCTTCCGAAAGACCCTGGATATTGTGAAATTACAGTATCTGGACAGAACTAAACAAAATTTTAAAGTACATGTCTCTGAAATATTTTTAACTAGCTATTATTCCAGCAATAACCTGACCTCCTTGGGAAATAAGACCTACCACAAATGTTTGAATGTGTCTGATAGGAAAAAAAATTCCCTTTGTTTGGAGTTTTGCTTGAATCTTTCGGTCTCTGTTCCATTTATTACTAGCTTGGTTATGTCACTCTCACTGCAAAACTGCACGTACATCAGCAAGCACTGTTTTACTTAAACCTATTTATGGAACAATTAGTCATTCCATTAGAGAGCGTGATTGATGCAAGATGCTCAAACCACTGAGCATGACCAACGATTCTGAGTCAACTCTGGATCCAATTCAATGATACAGGTGGGGGGGTGGGTGTTTGGTCATCTGAGCAGGAAGAAAGAAAAAAAAATCCTAACAGGAGAGTATGTAAGTATAATGTGAACACGAGGAAGGTGAACAAAGTAAAAGAGGCTGCAACTAACAGAACAGTAAAGAGAACATTTAGAGAATTCTAAGTGAACGAGGGCTTGTTCCTCCTAACCAGCACGCACTCCCTCAGGCTGCACACAACCAAGCAGGAAATCAAAACTGCAGGTCTGAAGGCTGCTGAGGCTGACACACCACTCACTCATGTACACACACACACACACACACACACACACACAAAAATCACTAAATGTTGTGCAACTTTACAATTTTACAAGTGGTGTACTTGAAACTCCCACACAACAACAAAATCCCAAATTACTGAATAATTTGTAAACAAAAACAAAGCAAAGAAACAAAGATAAACCCCCAGAGCTTGTCAGTACAAGCACATACACTTAGGGTGCTAAGGATTACCTATTAAACCACTCTGAATGCTGAAAGAAAACAAGTGAATGGCAATACATACAGTTAGGTCCAGAGGTTTTTTGGACAATGACACAGTTTTTGTAGTTTGCCTCTGTACACCACCACAGTGAATTTTAAAATCAAACCGTCTGTGATTCAAGTGCAGACTTTCAGCTTTAATATAAGGAGTTTAACAAGAGAACTGCACTGACTGTTTAGGAATTACAGCCATTTTTATACATAGTCCCCCATTTTCAGAGGCTCAAAATTAATTGGACAACAACATGTTTTAATGTTTAGATGAAATCCTTTGTAGTCAATAACCTGAAGTCTAGAAGCCCTGAACATCACCAAATGCTGTGTTTCCTCCCTTGAGATGCTCTGTCGGGCCTTTACTGCAGCCACCTTAAGCTGTTGCATGTTTGTGGGTCTCCCTGCCTTCGGGTTTGTCTTCAGTAACTGAAAAGCTGCTCTGTTGGATTGAGATCAGGTGACCGACTCGGCCATTGAAGAATATCCCATTTCTCTGCCTTGAGAAACTCTTGGGTTGCTTTTGCAGTTTGCTTTGGGTCATTATCCATTTGCACTGTGAAGTGCTGTCCGATCGGTTTTGTAGCTTTTGGCTGAATCTGAACAGAGAGTATAGCTCTGTACACTTCACAAGTGACCCGGATCCACTGGCAACCATATGTAACCATGCTATAACACTGCCTCCACCATGTTTAACAGATAATGTGGCATGCTTCAGATCACAAGCTATTTCTCTCCTTCTCCATACTTTGCTCTTTCCATCCTTCCTTGGTTTCATCTATCCAAAGATTTTTTTTTCCAGGCTCTTTTAGATGTTTTCTGTCAAACTCTAATTTGGCCTTCTTGTTCCTGAGTGTAACCAGTGTTTTGCACCTCGTTGTAAACCCTCTTTTTCTTGACTTGGTTAGATGTTGTGAAGTTGTTTTTCTTAACCATGGAATTAATTCTGTGATGATCCACTTTAGTTGTCTTCTGTGGTCTTTCAGGCCTGTTGGTGTTGCTGAGCTGGTCAGTGCAATCATTCTTTTAAAGAATGTATGAGGTTGTTGATTTGGACAGCTAAAGTTTTTGCTGTCTCTCTGATAGGTTTATTTTGGTTTTTCAGCCCAATGATGGCCTCCTTCACTTGCACTGACATCTCTTTGGGCTTCATATTTAAAATTACAGTGAAAGGCTTTAAAATACAAATGCAACACTTTGAATCAAATACAGATATTATGTGTCCTGTCCAATTACTTTTGAGCCTCTAAAAATAAAATAGGGGATAATGTATAAAAATGGCTGTAATTCCTAAATGGTTAATGCAAATACTTTTGTTAAACCCCTTGAATTAAAGCTGAAAGTCTTTACTTCAATCATATCTTGATGGTTTGTTTTAAAATCTACTGTGGTGGCATCCAGAGACAAAACTACAAAAATTGTGTCATTGTCCAAAAACGTATGGAGCTAATTGCACATCCAGTTGCATAGTATGTAACCCTCTGGGCTTCTCTCATTTCACTAATTCTCTGTCCTCCGTCCTACTGCCTGTGACCCAGAAATCAATCTCAGTATGCCATGCTAAAGGATGTCTTAATTCCTAATATGCGTCATATGGACAGAGGAGAGAGGAGGCTTGCTGGAGGAGCTATAATTGAAGATGCACAAGTGGATCCTTTGCAGAAGTGTTTTTATTTACCTTCAGTGCATAAAAGAAGTGGGGAACAAAACTGGAATATACAAACCAGGAGGTTTGGAGGGAGGAGGAGTCTTTAAACAACTCATTCTTTTTATTCATAAGTTGTTTCAATTATTTAAGCAGATTTCTGCCATGCACTTTCTGTGTGTATTATTATTATTATTTTTTTTTTTAAAGTGATATCTTGTCACATTGCACCATGTTGTGAATTTAATTAAAAGTGGCCTGAAATATGAAACATGTCATGAGCACTGTTACATCTGAGATCATAAAATACAGCTGTAGTTGGGCTGTAACAAAACTATTTATGATGCAGTTGTGTCAAATGTCATATTTAACTGCTTAAAAATGACGGCTTGCCTTGTCTCCACTCTCCTTGTGCCTTTTCCTTGCCTCCTCCGTTCGCATCTTTGGTAGGAGGGGCTAGGACATAAGGAGAGGAGCTGAGGAGAGGAATCAAGGATATGCATTTGGGAAATGAGAAAGGAGGACGGCCACTATAGTTGAGAAAAAGAAATATTTAATTTGTATTTTATTGTTAGAACATGTTAGATTTGATAATTTACTCATCATTTTATTGTAATACATCAGAGAGAGAGAGACTATGAAGGCCATGTTGTGTGTGTGTGTGTGTGTGTGTGTCTGTGTTTGTGTTCACCCCTTCTGTGCCCTCATTTTTTTTACAATTCTCACTTCTCAGGGGAGAAAATGATTTGCTGACACAGCGGCACAGTGCAGGGCTAGACTGTGGCTCACTACCCAGCATGCATTTTTGCCTTCTGTTGATATTACATAATGTTCACAAACACACACAGTGTGTCAATACAAACACTCTGAACTCAGATGCTACGGATTAATCATTATATCATTTTGACTACTGAGACAAGCTTACCTCTTTGATGAGATGTTTAACAGGTCTCAGACCCCCACCAACACCCCACACGTTGTCTAGACGAACCATCTCCCTCTTCATAGTCAGCAGTACTGCAGCGCGGTCTAAAGCCACTCTAAATACAAAGGATCACAGTTAGGGGGACACGCAATACAAATCTGGCAAAAAAACAAACAAACAAAGAAAAAAATATTTCAATCTGCCTTTCCTAAAATGTTTTGAATCGTGGCTTTCACCTGGCGTGCTCACAGTCCACTTTGCCCTTGTAACAGTCCAGGAAAGACATGGGGAGGACGTGGTCTGCGATGGCTCTGGCTATAAACTGGCCCAACATCTGAAAGACACCGGAGAAAATAACAGACATTCTGTAACTTAATTGAATCCTAACCAACAGGGCATTTTTTTTTTTCATGACAGTTTTGTATAATTTATCTATTCTCAGCCCTTAAGACAATCTGGATTTTCACACTGATTTCCATAATTAGGCTAACCACTGCACAAAGATGGTGATTTAGCATGCAAGTTATCGTCAACCTTTTGCTGCCTAATAATAGTGGAAAGATACAAACAGCATGTGTAATATTTGAAGAGAATTTGCGTGCACATCTGGGGGGGGGGGGTTTACACTGAGCTATAGCAGATCTTTTAAGTATTTTAAGCCCTGCCTTGCTTCTCCACCTTCTTAGGCACACAGTTACACTGTAGTAGCATAGCTGTGACTGCTCCTTTCTCTCCTGCATCAGTTCTACCTGTGGAGCCTCCGGTGTGTCCAGGATGAGGTCTGGCAGCTCTTTAAGCATCTTGTCAAAAGCTCGTGCCATGTCGCTTTGTGACAGCACCTTGCCCGACAGATCAGACAGCAGGCGGGAGGTCAGCTCTCTGTGGCTGGCCTTGCCTTCAAGGGACAGGGACACGGCCAGAGAGGAGAACTCGTACTTGTTTGGGCCCAAGTTGAGTTCCTTCAGCAGCATCTGACAGGGTTAGGGAAAAAGGAACATTGCATTTAACATTTACAAAACTTTACAGCCTGAGCCTGTACCCACACTACGAGAGACAGATGGAGACAAAGAGAGTGAGACAGAGACATAGAAGATGCTGAGACAAACTGAAGTGTACTTGGGCCTGGATAGTTAAAGTACAGTGAGAGTGCAGTCCAGCGACGGAGGGGGAACTATTGTGCTCCGACACAGTACAAGGCAACCGTGCCTAAAGTGAATATATCTCAACTAACCTGTGATTAAAAGCTCTACTTTGCTTCATTCATCCAGCTTTCCTTTAAACCCGCTCATTCCTGGCCAGCATGCACCGAGTTAAAAAGCTTTATTGTAATTCATTTACCTGAACCTCCTTTGTGTCTCCATGTTCAAAGTACTCCTGTACAATCGGGTTGACCATTTTCTCGAGTTCCTTCTCATCTATCTCTGGCACGACTGTCTCATAGACCGTGTCCCCCTGCGCAACAAACATACAGGATATCAGTCAGAAACAAACACGACAAAGTGGATGCACGTTCATTATTGAATTTCTCATCGTCTTTGCTTCAGGATTATATGAGTTATTTAGAGCTTAATCATTACAACAACAAATCTTAAAATATACACTGCAAATCCAACTTATGTGCCAACTTAGCATCACGGCATAATGTCTTAAGTATTTTTGCACTGGAGTTTCCGTACAAGCATCCATATTAATTCTCCGTGTGCTTTTCTTTCTTTTATTAAACAACAACATCCACCAGCTCCCTGCGTACCCATACAAGCTTTATGGTGAGTTTGTGTTTTAGTCCGACACTAGAAGAGGAACATTATCAGAAACTAGAGGCTGTTACTTTTGAAATCAAATCTCATATCCATTTTGACCTTTCAGTTCTTATGTTACAAACTTTTCCTTTTTGGGTATGCCCAAAAGAGGGTGTAAACCTTTCACTGACCAAAAACGGGCTGCTGGTGAAGTGGTGGATGTTAAAACTTTAATGCAATCTTATAACCTAAACTTCTTCTGTTTCAACACTCGCATCCTTGAATGCCAAGGATATCAGTAAAAACCAGTCTAATTTTTCAAGTAAGGTTGTCTGGAGAACAATCCTAAGCACTGATTAAAAAAAATAATAATAACCTTAGCACAGACTCCCATATTACACATTTCTGCAAGAGCTCTTAAGTCTTTGTGTTAATTTTATGGGAAATCATATTTTAAACATGGAATCGGTCAAAAAAGAGGAAAGGGAGGCTTTCAAGTGTGTTACAGCTCCCATTTCAGGGATACTCCTTTATCAGGTGATCCGTGCAGTCTGATTCAAAGGCCACGGTCTGCAAGTCTCATCTATTTTTCTGTACCACTCTGTCCCAGTTCCCTTTTAACACTTGACATCTTTTCCACCACCTTTGTGCTCCAGTCAAGGCCAAGTCACACCAACTTTTCAGGGCCATTTCCAAACTGTTATCAGCATTTTTCTGACAGAAGCTCTGTTCCCAGTCTGTATCCAGCCATGAGCGCAGCAGGAGACAAACAAACTTGGCCTTCGGCGTCACATTTGCATTTGCATGATAACAGGGTTAAAGCGTGCAAACAGTGGCGACTGCGATGGGATGGAGCCATCTGGATTTTAAAAAAAGAAATCATGCTAGAAGACAGATTTTTAGCAAGGTCTGACCAAACCTTGTTAAAATTTTGATATAGAAATAGTCTTGCATTTCCCAGAAAATTCTAATGACAGTGTTATTTATGTACCTCCTCAGTGTAGACAGAGATTACAGTGCATTTCATCAGCAGAGCAATATCAACACGTAGACAAAGACATAAAGGGTGCCATCCAATTCACCGTTCAGCTTTGATCAGCGGGCCTCTTTGAATCAGAAAGCTCCAACAAGTCGAACCTCGAGTGTCGAAGCTCATTCGTCACGGGGAAAAACTGTTCCACTGCCGATGCTCGTCTGATGTCAATATTTTTAAATTAAAGGACTTAAGGACATAAACAAACCTGCTAACAGATAATCTGAAACTTTAATGACAATACAATCAGACCCCCCCCCCACACACACACAGACTCACCTGGGCAGATTCATCATAGTTGGGATCATGTATATCAGGCTCCTCATCTTCATAAACCATCCCAGCAGCTCCCCAAACTCCTTTACCACCAGCCCCACCTGAACACAAAGAGTCAGCAAGAACAGTTCAGGTTTGGCAGCATAACTCATGGAGGTTGCATCGCTCCAAACGTAGCTCCACCATTACTACGCCGGGATATGCCTGCGCATGAAGCAGGTGGCGACTACACGTTATTTAAAAGGTGTATCAGCTGGTGCACGTCGACACCCCGTTGAATTTGAGTTGAAACAAACAAAAAGAAACACATGCGCTTATCTCGACCATATGACTGACACAAAAAGAAGAAGGAGAATCTTGATACCAAGCAGCAATGCAATTTTAAACTGATTCATAAAGAAGGTGCATCACTAAATGACAGCAAATCATTTCTTAACAGTGGATGTCTCTATAAACATTCATCACTCTGATGGATGCAAAGTGGCTTTGTGCCCTAGCTGAAGGAGCCCCATCGTTTTTGCAACTAATGAACATGAAACAGGCCAATCAAACCAGCTCCCACTGTCAACGATTAGCACATGTAACACGCACAAATCACAGATGCCAGAAGTTCAGTTCCATTTCTGAGTGCTGAAGCTCCAACTGTCCCTGCACTGCCAGAAACTGCGACATAGGAGTGCAAATTGTACCTTTTTTTGGCAGGCCTCTGCCTTTGCCCGTCCTGGATTTGCGGTCGTTGGTGTTGACTTTGCCCTTTGGGCTGTGTGGGTCACTACCCGCCAACTCTCCTGACTCGGAGAAAGAATCGCTGGTAGAGTTGCGGGACGAGGATTTGCGCAGGCGCCGCTTGGCTTTAGCTTTCAGACGAGCCTCGTGGAGCGCCTTTTCCTGGGGCGTCCAGTTGCCGTTCACCTCGGCCTCGTTCAGCAAGTCTTTGTCATCGCTGTATGGATGGTTTGCCTCCGCCAGGGTGTCATCGGGAGAAAACATCCCTGTGATCAGAGTTGATTGACTGTTAAACTGGTTTGCACTGTGAAAAATATTTTGGTTATACAGTTCGTATGCAAAGTGGCCAGCACACATATAGTTTTACATTTGCAGAACCAGGATGGAGAAATGCCTTTCTATTATCAAAATGTTAATGTTTCAGTGCAGGTCCATAAAAAACAGTTGTGTGTCTTTGCTGTAGAGAAGAGAGCCTCCTTCTAGAAAGGAGGGAGGATGTTGAATGTTTAGCCATCACAAACCGGTAAGGTGAAAATCACAGTCACCTTTATTTGGGTCTATACTGAGAACCCAAATTAAGAAGATTACTCTGTAACTTTAGAAATACTTTTTCACAGTGTGTTTCTATGAACTTTAAATATCATTCAAGTGATTTTTTTTTTTAAATTAACGTTAAAAACTCTCTCATTGATCAAATTGCCCAGCCCTTCGTATTGGTGTAATGTTTACACATCAACATGCTCCTAGTGCACATAGCTTTGGCCACGTGGTGTGTGTGATGAACCGTTTCTGTGTGAGATGACTGCTAAAAACAAGAACATACTGACAAGAATGGAAGTCAGTTTAGTTACGAGTCCAAAAAATATCCAACACTAACAATCAGAATAATAACACAGAAGACCCAAAGAATCTACACTAGTGAATTGATTTCAAAAGGTTAGCAACTTCCACAAAACTTTACAATGTGAGTAAAACGCCACAAAAAAAAAAAAAAAAAAAAGATTTAAGGTG
>VUQI01037458.1:3425-16332 GCA_015106735.1 Paratilapia polleni | reverse complement strand
AATCTCCCGTTCCACCACATTACAAAGGTGCTCTATTGGACTGAGATCCCGTGACTGTGGAGGTCATTTGAGTGCAGTGAACTCACTGTCATATTCAAGAAACCAGTTTGAGATGATCTGAGCTTTGTGACATGGTGTGATATCCTGCTGGAAGCAGCCATCAGAAGATGGTACACTGTGGTCATAAAGGGATGGACATGGTCAGCAACAATACTCAGGTAGGCTGTGGTGTTTAAATGATGCTCAGTTGGTACTAAGGGGTCCAAAGTGTGCCAAGAAAATATCTCCCACACCATTACACCACCAGCAGCCTGAACTGTTGATACAAGGCAGGATGGATCCATGCTTTCATGTTGTTTACACCAAATTCTGCCCCTACCATCTGAATGTTGCAGCAGAAATTGAGACTCATCAGACCAGACAACGATTTTCTAATCTTCTGTTGTCCAGTTTTGGTGAGTCTGTGTGAATTTTAGCCTCAGTTTCCTGTTCCCAGCTGACAGGAGTGGCACCCGGTGTGGTCTTCTGCTGCTGTAGCCCATCTGCTTCAAGGTTCATCATGCTGTTCATTCAGGGATACTCTTCTGCATACTTTGGTTGTAACGAGTGGTTATTTTAGTTACTGTTGCCTTCCTATCAGCTCGAAGCAGTCTGGCCATTCTCCTCTGACCTCTGACATCAGCAAGACATTTTCAGCCAGAGAACTGCAGCTCACTGGATATTTTCTCTTTTTCAGACCATTCTCTATAAACCTTAGAGAGCCTGCCTCACACCAACAACCATGCCACGTTCAAAGTCACGTAAATCACCTTTCTTCTCCATTCTGATGCTCAGTTTGAACTCCAGTAGGTCGTCTCGAGCATGTCTACATGCCTAAATGCACTGAGTTGCTGCCGTGTGATTGGCTGATTAGATATTTGCATTAATGAGCAGATGAACAGGTGTACCTAATAAAGCGACCAGTGAGTGTGTACTGCTAACCACTACATTGTTAATTGTAAGGAAGACAAAATTATTTGCTCATACCTGAACTCTGCTTGGTCCTTGGTTTGCTTGTAACTTCCCACAACTTCCACTGAGTCTTCTAACCCCCCTCAGGTTTGGGGCAGATGTTCTCAATACGAAGATCGATGACGGGTTCATTTCACTGTCTTTGTTCCCTTCTGTTTGCCTCAACACCCGCGCTACTTGCAATAACTCAAGAAAGTAACACAAATGGCATGCACGAGGCCATGTGGTGCCCCTGATGCATGAGAGTGACAGAAAGACAGGAGTCGAGAGAGAAAGGCGGAGGTTGTGAAAGAGTAGAAAATACATAAAGCCTAAATTAAACAAATTTTAACCCTAACTCCAAAACCAATTCCTAACTTTCCAAACTCAAAGGGTTCACCAACAGACACACTCTCCTCCTCTCTCTCAGCTGCTTGATGCTTTGATTCCTCTTGGCACTCGACCAAGAGCTCACAGATAAAAGGGGAAAAAAGGAAAAGGGACACAATGAGCGTATCTAGTCTGCCACCTGAAATTTATCTCTGTAACATATCTCAATTGGCTCCATAATCTGCCACCTTACATCAAATTCAATGGTGTTGCTGAGCATCAAGTATTCACATTTAAAACGCAGTGTGCAGTGAGTTAGATTTATGTTGAAGCTCTGCTGAGCAAGATTTTTGTAGTATATAAAAACCCAGTAAAAATGCAAGAGACAAAAAAACCCTCTGCTGATAAACAAGATGTAAGCTATGTGTTCTTTGTTAAAATTAGATTATGTGTTCAGTGGCAGGAAATCTTTTTATAGCAGGGAGGAACAAACAGCCGTGAACCTGTAAATGCAGAGTTATTGTAGTTTAGGATTTTTCACTTAGTCTTTCTGTGAGTTTCCAGAGTGAGTTTGCTCATTTCAGTTTAGCCGTTATTGGTTAGAAATGTTTGATTTTAGTTCAATTGTTGCTAATCTCAGTGTTTCTTTTTTTTTTTTTAATTAAGTTATGGGAAATACAGTGCGACTTTCAAGTGTCAGGTGCTGTGTCTGGTCTTTGCTGGATTTTTTTTCCTATTTCTTAGACACAACACTGGTTCATCACTTGAGTTAGGTGCCTTTTTTTTTTACACCTGAAACACTCATAGGTCAGCGTTAAGTGGCTTAACAAACAATCAAACAAAAAAGCATTCCTCTTAAAATGGTCAAGTACAAGGACTGGACTAAAAGTGGACATAAAAGCAGCCGATGTCCAATGAAAAACTTGGAAAGACCTTCAGAAAGCCTGAACTATTGCTCAAGAGCACTTTAAAAAAAAGAAAGTCTGGCTCCTTGGAAGCAAAATATAAAGAAATGAGAGGTGGCTCAAGACTTTTGCACCGTACTGTATATCCGCAGAGGACTAATTAGGGAACAAGACACAGCTGAGGGCCGGACCATTTTCAGACACTGGAAGATGATTTAACAGAAGAAGGGAATCAGGGAAAGACAGAGACAGGAAGTACTAAAACAGGACAAAAGGAAACCTACTTCAGAGTCAAACAGGTAATAGCTAAAAGAGAACTGACACAGATATGAATACTAACACTTAACAAGATGTCAGAGACAAACGAGCACGGAGGAGGTACAGTGACGGGAAACACTGGGAAAACTAAAATAACAAAATCAAGCCAGAAACCAGAACCCAGCGATATCTAAAAACTGAGACTCAGCACTAGAACAGTAGTTAAACCAAAACAAGAAGCAGAATTTCAAAAAAATCATAATAACTTAAACTTAACATGACTAGAATAATGCAATTAAAACAGGAATCCAAAAGTCAAAAGCTATGCAAAACCCAAGAACTGCAACATCCAGCATTTTAGGGAGTTAAAATATTTTCCATTTGGAGCCAGTAATGACATACGACGCTCATTCTTCTCGGGCAGCACGGTGGCGCGGTGGTTAGTACTGCTACCTTACAGTAAGAAGGTCACCCCGTGTCTGCGTGGGTTCTCTCCGGCTCTCTCCACAGTCCAAAGACACGCAGTTAGTGGGCTTTGGTTAATTGGTGATTCTAAATTGGCCGTAGGTGTGAATGATTGTCTGTCTCTTTGTGTTAGCTCTGCGACAGACTGGCGACCTGTCCAGGGTGTACCCTGCCTTTTGCCCTCTGGCTGCTGGGATAGGCTCCAGCCCCCACCCCGACCTTGAATAGGATAAGTGGAAGAAAATGGATGGATGGACTTGTTCATCTTTACTGTTACAGCACCTTACTGTAGGTATTAAGAATGGCAGGTGTTACATAACATACACGATTACCTTCCTAAAACTGTGTTCGTCCCTCTGTTTTGAGTTGCTGAGTAGGGCCTTTGTGGATTGGTCTTTGGGATGGGCGCCTGAGGAGCTTTGAGGCTGGGTTGACACCTTTGGCTCTTTGCTCCTGCACAGTTTTTTTGTGGTTTAATGGAGGGCACTGTTCTGCCGAGGGAGGCTGCTGCTGTCGGAGAGTACCTTGATGGGGGGTGTCGGCAACAATGTTTAGGTGGGTGGTACATGTCAAAGTAACATCCACCTGAATGCCAGGACTCAGCAAACTCTTGCATTGTAATAATAGTAATATTATTCATGTCACCTGTAAGTGGTTTCACAGTCCAGTGTATCTCACATAAACTGATATGTTTTCCCTCCCCTTTCAATGTGCTGATAATGAGCCTTTCTGCTGCAGCCTCAACATTTCCTGTGACCCACACATTCCTGTTTAACCTGTTTCATGATGAAATTATCTCGTGTGCAGGATTTTGACCCTGTCCTTATCCTTATCCGTATCCCTGTTTTCTTTCGTCTTTCTTATTAGTTGCTGCTGTAAACTTCCCAGTTTCAACACAAGTTTCAACTTATCTAATAAAAGATGTGACACCAAACTGACATGCTCTGAAGCTCTGCGCAACAGCGCCTGTCAGACTAGGTGTGCGCATGCATACACACGTGTGTGTGGCGCTGAGGCTCCTCTCTCGGGCCAAACCTATACATCATCCCCCAGTGACGGCGCCTCTGAGCGTCAGACCGGCTCGAGCCGGCCCTCCGGGGTCAGTCTCTTAAATGAGATTTCAGCACCACTGACCCGTGCTCTGGTCCTCTCACCTTTTGCCAGGAGAACAGGAATGACCTCTGACCCCAGGATCTGTGAGCAGCCACCGTCTTCCTCCAAGTGGCGACCCGTCAGCCGCAGTCGACCGTGCCTAAGCCACGAAGACAGAGTGTGTGAGTGTGGAGGTGAGGCCTCGGTGGGTGGAAGACCACAGAGGTGTGAAATGAAGAGTTAACTTCAGAGAAGACATGTCCACAGTTTGGAAAAGAGGACTCCTTATCTTACAAAGCTTGCAGGGATTACAGGTTTATTAATCTTCTCTGATGTTTTAGTTGGGTAGCAAAATAGAAACATCTTCATAGAACTGAGGTTGTATTTCACAGATAATAAAGAGCATGATGATTGAGTCAGAAATAATTATATAGATACAAAATATTGGACTCTTCAAAAGGCTGATGGGACGCTTCACAAGCTAAAATGAAAGTACTTTCTATACAGAATCATGTTAGAAGTTATGTGTAAATCCTGGCATTTCTACTGTTAGAGAAAGATTATTAGGGCTACCATTATTATTATTAAACCCTTTATTTAAACAGGTAGTCTCATTGAGATCGAGATCTCTTTTTCAAGAGAGACCTGTGCACAGACAGCATATACAAATATTGAGACAGACAGCCACATAATAAAAGGACACGTTATAGATGATCACAAATGAAGAAAAACGTGTGCAAGAACAGTTGCCGACAGACAAATACAACCCAGTGAAATCAGAGAATGCAGCTTCGTAGCTTTTTTTGTAGATCGTTCCATTTATAGGCAGCAAAGTATTTAAATTCAGTTTTTCCAAGAGGTACAGCTAATGTTAAAACGTCCTGTGACCTGACAGTGTAAGCACTGTGTTTAAATTCAATCAAGGAGCGCAGGTAAGCAGGCAATCTTTGCAGCAGGGCCTTGTAAATAAGCATCATACAATGCTGCTCTCTTCAATTTGCTAGGGAGGACCATCCCACTTTCTCATATAAGGTAGAGTGGTGAGTAAGAAAAGAATCACCCATGATAAATCGTCTTCAAGGTGGATGTAGGAGCATGCATATAAACCATATATCACCATAATCAAGCGCAGGCAAAATTCTGGATTGTACAGTGATCTAGATTTTTTTTTGATAGGCTGTCTATGGTATCTACGGTACTAAACAAACACAAGTACCATGACGTTTTCAGAATTTTGGTATTGAAAGGTGTCGGTTCTGGTGACATCCCTACTATAGAGACACAAAACATTGTTTGTACTGTGGCTGTGTGTGGCTGTAAGGATGTTTATCTCTGCTTTAAAGCTGGACATTTATCATGGGAGTCTGTGGGGATTGACTCATTTTTGGCTCCAGCCTCGTGTGGCCACAAGAGGAACTGCAGTGTTTTTGACACTGTTCTTCAGCCCCAGAGGCTCCTGCTTGGTTTTACCTTTGAAAATCCACAGTTAAGTCAAATCCACATTGAAGATCTACTTACAAATTCCACCATTTGTTCAGTGAATTGCTTTTAAATTTTATGTTATATTGTTCAGTACAAAGGAGGTCACTGACAATCCACAAGAATATAAAGGCCTTAGCCTACATATTATACTATATGCCCTGGAGTTCAAGAGCTGCACACACACACAGATATACTATATAAAACAGCCTTTAATGTGCATATGTGCAGTTGTGTGTTTTCTTCTTCTTTCCTGACATCTTGCAAGTGCTGTATGTATGTCATTAATTGAGTCTCCAGCTCCCTGGAGTGGTTAGCTCTACTTGTACTGGGAAGATAAAGAGGGAGATGGTCTTTGTGTGTGTGTGTGTGTGTGTGTGTGAAGAGCACACACACACACACACAAACCCTGACCCCCTGATGATTATGCTTGATCAGTGTCAAACACAAACTACTGCAGCGGGTGCTTTGAAAAGGAATGTATTGTGTACTCAGGCTTTTTCAGACCCTTAGCGGTGGTTTTACGCAGCACCGATTTATCCAATTCACCCCAATGTGAGAAATACAGTCCTTTTTTGGGGGGGGTTATTTGGTGATAGAAGCAGCACAGACTCATGAAAGAGTGAAGACACATGAAACAGATAAAATCATATCTGGTGTTTGCAGAGAGGTTAAACACAGTCATAACACACACACCACCTGGGAAACGTAAGCTAAGAAAACCACACAGGGAGGCCATACGTTGTTATTGAGCGATAAAAATTAATCATCATTGCAAAATTAAAGTAGCAGAATGTACAGAAGGGGATGAGTTCATTTAAAATTAACTTTTATGTTTAAATTTTGATGTTATGCAGCTCATTTGCACAGGGAGGCTACAGTAACTTTGCTATTTCTTATTTCTAGAAAAAAAACCCATTGATTTAGTTCAGTGTCAGTGTCTATCTTCCATCAGTCTTTTCTGAACTGGACAGCATATCTTCACAGGGAGGAGTTCGGGCCACAGACTGCATATAAAAAAAGGACTTAGCCACCATGACGTCACCATTTGATTTTCGGTTTTGAAGCCTGTAGTTTGGCATTTTGGCCTTCACTACCTGGTTTTTTTTTTTTTTTGGAGCCAAAACTGACAATATTTGGAAGAGAGGCTGGAGTGCTAAATTATCAGCTACCATCCAGTTATCATCCATAAACTGTACAGGTGCAATGCCTATACACAGATATCTATCTGCTCATTTTTTAAGTAACAGACAACTGAAATACTATACTTGAAAATTCACGCACCAAAACTGAAGTACAAACTACTTGGATGGTCTGTAAGTACAGTTAACTGCACAGTAAGCCATGGTATTTGTCAGATAATGCTCTTAAAAATTCTCTAAAGGCCACAAACAGCACAAATACGATTGATAGGTCCAGTTCAGTGAAGGTGAAGCATCCATTTGCCCCTAAAAATACATATCTTTAAGCCCTAATAAAATTTAAACTGGTAGATTTTATAAAAATTGAACCCCCATACAGGTTTTATCAGGGGGTACAGTAGCTATAGAGACCAAAACCATTTTTTTGTAGCATGTTTATTTCTCCTGTAAATTTTGACATTTTAACATGGGAGTCTATGGGGATTGACTCACGTTTGGAGGCAGCCTCAAGTGGCCACTAGAGGAATTGCAGTTTTTGGCAGGATTCAGCTCTGAGGCCCTTAAGGATTCCTGAGCTCTTCACCTCACCTCATGCTGACCGTGCCAGATATTTGAACTTCTTCAATTGGAAAAGCAACTAAGTCTTTGTGTAAGTGGAGCAATCCATCATTTTCTTGCAAAGTACCTTGACTTAAGTGAAGAATCAGAGTGACCTCAGCGCTGAGGTAAAACACCGCAGGAGGTTTTGACAATGAAACACAATCCAGGAAGCCCCGTTGTAGAAAGAGATTAACGTGTTAAAAGACCTAACAGAAGGCAAAACATTGCACTGCTATTTATAATGCAGTGAGACAGTCGTGTCTGGAAAGGTATCATGGTGGCAACTATTTGACCTTTGCTCACCATGACCCTGAGCTATAAGTTTAAGTCCCCTGACAGGAACTTTTTTGCATTGTTTTGAGAGAGCCCCCTGTGGTGGCATCTGAGCTTCGTTTCCAGCCTAGATTCATCAGCATGAATGAGAGGGCTGTATTTTTCACATGGGGTTCAACCTGGTGTAGATGGAGCCTTAATCTTGAGGTGACTCTCACACAGTGTCCCAGTAAGAGGTTTGGGAGTTTATTAGTGTTTTCTGCTCAATTTGGTGCCCGGTAAATCTGTTAAAACTCCAAATTTCAGGTCAGACTCTTAAAAGTTTTGTAAGAAGCCTGCCTGATTTATCTTGACTCCAGCTTTCTCTGTGTAAATGTTGCTCAGCGCGTTGACATGTGTATCTTTATGTTGGTTTAAGAGAAGGAAGAGAGACAAAATGAGAGCGAGTTTGATTTGTTTTCCAGGGGCATTCAAGCCAAGCGAGGCCCAATAAGGGGAGTGTTTCTCATGGCGGGGCGGCCCTCGCTGCTGAGATGAACGCGATAGGGGTAAATATTTGTATCTCAGCAGTGGACGGACAGTGCTGAGGTCAGCCGTCTGGAATCCCTGGGTTGTTTGGAGACCACTGTTGTTACAGTTGGGCTTTTTTGGGTAAAAAAGGAGGCATGAGAGAGACAGGGAGAGAGGCATAGACTCCCTGAGGGAGAAAACTGAGCACTAACACTAAAACAAAAGAGAAGATATGAAAAGAAGTGTGAAGTCTGGGGAGAGAAATGTGCATCTGCCACATGCCAGAAACCTCTGTCAACCTTAGTATGTACACATGACTCCATTATACTTGGAGGGGTCATTCATTTTACCACATTTCATAAACATGACATAAACAGAGGGTGTCGGCAAGTGCCAGTTTCTGTCCACACTGAAATATATTAACACAGTAATATCAATAGACACTCAAGGCTCATGATAGTCTAAATGCTCTCTACTAGAACAGCTTTGCATGATTCACAGTTCAAGCTGATAATGGTTTTAATTTTGGACATTATTTGCTGTTGTTTAAAACAACATCAACAACCAAAAAATGCCCATAAAAGTAAGCAAATCACAGAAAAACACTGAAATAAACTGAAAATAGAAAGCCCCGCGACTCTGAATTTATAAGCTGCTAAAGAAATGGATGGATTGATGGATCGATCCATTGATCGATTGATCGATGGATTGAAAGAACAAAAATTGTCAGAAAAAGTGTAGACTGAGACTTTGGCTTACTAGATTTACTGTTCTGACACAGCCTTTTGCATTTAGCAACACTTTTATAACTATTCACCAAAGACAAAGATCAAAGAATATCATAAATAAAAAATAAGTAAATAAATACACAGGGAACAAGAACAAATTATGAATAAAATAACAAAAATAATCTGTTTTTATTTTATACTGGGTTTTGGCTCCTCAAGCCATTTTAGCTCCTCCCCTTTTAAGCACACTCTCCATTAAAGCAAGTGGTTGTCAAACCGTGGGAGAGATCTAAGAAGGTTTTTGCTAATGCTAATGCTAATCACCTGGTTGAGCATGAGCCCTGGGTACTTAAACCTGCGCGCACACAGGAAGTGATTAGCAGCCACCTGGCGACCAGACACCATAAAAAGTCAATGACATTTGGTGACTTCAAGTAACTACAGGCGGAGAAAAACACTGGTGACACAAAGTTCAACTTTGAGACGAGAGATTGAAGCAATTACCAGTGAGATCGAAGGACAGCATTGGTCTACCACTGGAGCCTAGAATGTCCGCTCACGTTGAACCGTCAGCTTCAAAGTGATGCACCACTAGCGAATTACTTCCTGCGCCTGCAGCTTAAGGCTCTGTAGAGGCCTGGGTTTGATTTTGCCATAGACTAGATGACTGCATGCCATCCCCAACTCTTTCTCCCTAGATTCCTGTCTTTTCACCATCTCTATGTGATAAAGGCAAAAAAAAAAACGCAAAATATATCCGCTAAGGCTCCAGTCACACAGGCCTAGAGACCTGTCAGCGTCCATCTGGCAACCACCAGTGGTGAGGGAAAAATATGTACTCCCCAAGTCGTAGCTGAAGGTTGCTGGTAGTCACTATGAAATCGATTACTAAAGCTGCATTTACACAGGCCTAGAGACCAATCAGTCACCCCATAGTAACCAGCAGTCACAAGCGGAAAAGTGAGTATTCTGCAACCAGTTGGCAACTGGTTGCTGGAGGTTGCTGACAGTCGCTAGTTTGAAACTGGTTTCAAATAGGTACACGGTGCTGTACTGCAAACCTCCTTGTGCTTATTTTGGTCGCTAGCAGATTGCCGGTGATTGCCCCTAGTTTGTATGGAAGACGCCGACTTGTCTGCAAACACTTTCCAACTACTCGCCAAGTGGTAGTGAAACTGTGAAGACCGTGAAACCGGAAATGGAGAACATTCGGCTTCAAAGCAAAAGTTGCACCTTTTGAAAAGTGTTGGTTGGAGCATTAACAAGCAGCTTTTACTGTGAAGGGGAACGGTCTCCGTGTCCAGTTTGCATCCGCTTTTTCAAGTTTCACTACAGCTTGGAGAGTAAATGGCCAGTGTTTGCAGAAACATTGGCGTCTTCCTTACAAACTATGGGCGACCGCAGCAATCTGCTAGTGAACAAACCAATCACAAGGGGGCTTTTGATGCACCACCCTCTTAACAACCAGTTTCACCTAGTGAAGCCAGCAACCTCCGGCAACCACTCACCAACTGGTTGCAGAATACCCAATTTTCCCTAGCGTCCGGAGGTTGCCGGGTTCGCCGTTTAAACAAACTTTCTTCTGATTGGCTGCTCCTCACAAACATACATTTAAACAGCAGGTGGGTGAGACTTCATCTGATGAGCATATTGGGGCTATCCCTTCTCTATGACATCAGACAGAGCCAAGAGTAGAAAAAAAATATCTAAATGCCTGAGCTTTGGGCTCATAGGGATTACATTTACATACACTGATGTTATTATTTGAAACTTTGGCCATGTTTAATATGAACATTTAGCATTCTAACAGTTTATATATGAGAGAAAGTAAGGAAAAGCACAATGCCTGCAAATTAAGGGGAAGCTTACTGATGACTCCAGCACGAGAGGAGCTAAGGCTATGAAAGAAATCACCTCTCCTGTTTCTCCCCAGCTAGTGGAGAATGCAGCTGTAGCTGGGCACTTTGATGAAAACGAATCAGTGTGACTAGCACTGCCTTGTAGGGATAGAGCAGTGAGCGACATTAGCGGGGGTGTCATGTTTGATTGGGGTTTATTAGCGCTGCCTGTATTGTTCCTGTTCGTCAACAGACTCCCAGGTAATGTGGAGATAATCGTTGCGGAAGCCTCCATCTGCTCATTTGGGGGAGAGGGCTGGGGAGCTGCCCTCGTTTCAAATCCATTTTCCCAGGTGCTGATGGGAGGCCGCGGGGTGTAGGAGTGGATGTAGGGAGGAGGGAGGGAGGAGTGGTGGGGGGGGAGCAGTGTAGAGCCCTCTGTTTCATTTACCCAGGAGTGTCGGCGCGCTCGGCAACCAGGTTGTCTCTGCTTGTACCGGCTAATGGTTCAAACCCAGCTGGCTCCAATTGGGAGCTGGGCTCTCGAGTAATACATTTTGCACTTTGGCTCGCTACCAAGTGTACGGCATTTCGATGCTGCATGCTACACTGAGTTTATCGCTCAGGTGTTTGGAGCAAGTGCCATAAAATCCATAAACAACCCTTCGTTGCGGCTCCAGGATGTCATTCGTGGCATTTGGGGTCAAGGTGCAGAGCGGCGAGGAGAGGCTCTGGAGCCAGCCGGCTGACTGTTTGTGAGAGGCAATTCTCCACGCTTGTAATTACACGTCTTTAATTGATAACGCGGAAAAACTGCATTGATTTGGTGTCAGCTGAAGGAGCGCGGCGTCGTGGCCTCTAATTACTTTTCAGTTCTGCGATGTCAGGTTCGGTTTCTGCATTCGCGTCTGCTGCAAGGATGTGATCACACCTGAACGGTTTGCTCTTCGGTCCACTTTGTTTAGCTGAGCGGATGAGAAAAATCAGTAAAATGTAGCTGCACATTAGAGATGTGCAGGGTGATAGAGCAAGTTTGAAATCATCTGCCCTGCTGAAGTGTCCTTAAACAAACTGTTTCCTTCCAGCACTGCGATTGATTTATTGTGTTTCTTATGTCTTGTGAGTAAAATGAAAAGAAGACAACATTTTAAAGCCACTTTTCATCCAAATCCAGCTCCTTTGGTCCAGCCTTGTGCTGTGGAGTCCAGACAGAAAGATGTAAAAAAGAAATAAAGCAAACAAACAGAAGAGGAGAAGAGGAAGTGGCTCAGGCTTCATGCCCTGTTGAGCCTCCCTGTTCCCTCCAGCTTGTCAGCCTTTCGGTTAAGCTATCACTGTAAATTTCCTCTTGGGCTAAATCAAGGCAAGGAGAGCTGAAAGCTTGTTACCCGATTCTGCATAATGCTGCTAATTTCTAGACGTGTACAAGAGCGCTGTCGCCGAGGTGATGACAGAGCAGGACCAACTGGCCTCATGTGGGACTTTGTGAGCAGCTAAATGGATTTAAGGTGGAGGAAAACAAGAGCAGGAGGCTTTTTTTTAAAGCTCTTAATATCCTGGGAAAGTTAGCTGAGGTCCTTTCTGGGTTTTTTTTTAAGTCATTTGTAATGTTACAGAGTTAAGGGTTCAGTGTAGTGCATAAAGAGGACCTATTCTGTGCATTTCCAGCTCCATATTCTTATTCTTGGACTCTACTAGAGTAGCTTTGCATGATTCACAGTTCAAAATAATCCTTATTTACACTTAGAAATGTAGAGGTTCTTTTTGGTGTTGGTTTGATCAACATGAAGGATCAAAAAGTAAACTTATAGGTATCCATTTGTTAGGTGGAATATTATTAAAAGGAAATTAGATCTCACATTGCCCTCTTACACTGAAACTCTTACACTGAGACTCAATATGCAGGAAAAAATAAAGCTTTCTCTCTGAGGGTCACATGTCAGTCTACCCTCTAATCTGTTGATAAGATACTTGCAGCCCCCCTTGCTTAGACTTTTCTCCTTTATCCTAATACACCCAGCTGTACTAATACAGTCACATCATGTAGATGAATCCTCCAGGATGTCAAACCTTTGCTTCTTAGTGAAAAGCTTGTTTAAAGGCTGCTCATTTCCAGCTCTGTATTTTTATTCTTCTACTAGAGTAGCTTTGCATGATCCACAGTTCAAAATAATCCTTCTGTGTCTTATACTGGGCCTCAGTGCAGCCCCTCAGTTCATCCTCTGTCTGAAACAAGCAGATTTAGGTCCTCCACACTTTTGGACAGTTTCTTCCGATTGGCTGCCCCTCACCAACGG
>VUQI01037455.1:0-10074 GCA_015106735.1 Paratilapia polleni | reverse complement strand
CATGGATGAGCGAGTTTGGTGTGGAAGAACTTGACTGGCCTGCACAGAGTCCTGACCTCAACCCAATAGAACACCTTTGGGATGAATTAGAGCGGAGGCTGTGAGCCAGGCCTTCTCATCCAACATCAGTGTCTGACCTAACAAATGCGCTTCTGGAAGAATGGTCAAAAATTCCCATAAACACACTCCTAAACCTTGTGGAAAGACTTCCCAGAAGAGTTGAAGCTGTTATAGCTGCAAAGGGTGGGCCGACATCATATTAAACCCTGTGGATTAAGAATGGGATGTCACTCAAGCTCATATGCGTGTGAAGGCAGATGAGTGAATACTTTTGGCAATATAGTGTATCAAACCAACATCCCTATGAGTGCCAGGACTGAAGGTTTTCCATAAGAAAACTGCATTGTAACAAGATGGTCATGGATATTTACATTGCATGTCTGCGATTGTATTGTTGTTGCTGATTCCTTTACATGCTTCACATATAGCACTGTGCACAGAATATGTTTTAGCACCACGTGCAAACAAAAAGGTCGCCTTACAAACTCAACTGAGGTGGCAGACAGACAGGTGAAAAGAGCCTACTGCAGCTTCTGAGTCCTCAGTAATCTACCGGACACTGAGCTGTGCTGTTGGCACCGTGGGATGGAGTGTAGGTGTGAACATATGTGGAGATAATATATGAGTATGTCCTCTGTCAGAGGACGACAGCCCTATGACAATACATGTGTCCCCTCATTTCTCCTGTCTAGTGTTACAAACTTGCAATTTTGGTGTTTTTAAGAAAAGTCTTGATGATTCTCTATAAATTAAGACAATTCTACAAACTTCTATAAATACGTTGTGGTCAAGCTAGAACAAGGCTTTTTTGTGGATTTTCTAGTTTTCAGCCGACAGTGTCAATAGTCTCGACAGGGACAAACTCAGGGAAGATGGTTTCTGTTCAAGTGTCTGTTCATGCATGCAGACTAAATCCTATTCCATGACTGAAACTTTTCTCTGGACCCATGATACACACAGCTTGCCTTCCAGCTGCAGAGCAGAGCAGCTATCAGTGGATGAAAGAGAAAGTGCAAGGGACATGCACTGGACTTCCACTAAGTGATCTAAAAACAGCAGCAACACAGGAAGCAGTCCAGAAATACACAAGAAGACGGCCTTGAAAGTGAGATCGGCCACATTGAAATCAGACATTGTTTTTGAATTTTTTGATCACACTTCGTACTTCGAACAGCTACAGTCTGATGCATTAGTCTTTTTGGTTTTAAACTGCTGTGAACTGTGGATTATCAGTCAGAAATCTGTTGTTCCTTGCTCTGTAATTTGATCCCAATCGGATTATGTCTGCAGATGGTTCTGCAGATCAGGATTAGGAGGACTTTTCACTTTAGGAGTTTCTTTCAGTCTTTCAGACACACTGCACCAAGCTGCAGAAATAAACTCAAATTAATAAGTTAGCTGGACATTCATGGATGAACAAACAGAAAGACACAGAAGACTGTAATGTTCAAATAGAGAATTTAGAATAGAAGAAATATAGCTGTACATCACTCTACAAAAGTTATCATAATCTAGTCAGTGACATAAGGCTGTGATTTTACTGAATTAATGATTGCTGTATATTTTAACTCAAAACTTCAGATACAAATCACCAGCAACTAAAAGGGTAAATGATGACATTTGATACAGAGCTAATAACCCAATAAGATTACAAAGAGATGGGGAAATTTGCATAACTATTTGGGGCTAATAATTTCATTAATATTGGACAGTCAATATTCCAGGCTTCAGATTTTGCTACAGCACACTTCAGCATCCCCAAGCCTTTACTTTGGATGGTTTAAAACTCAAAACAAACATGGAAATTTTAATGCCAATTAAAAAATTATAAATAAAGTGTTTTTCGTAGAAGTTGACAGAAGCTAATATGTTTAAAATTAACTGAACAAAAAGCAGGTGTGGTGGACTTTAATTATGGCATATATTCAGTGACATGGGGAGAATAATTTTCCTTTTTCACAACCTTTAAGATGGACACATCTGTGTGTACGTGTGATCACGCGTGCATAACTTAAGCACTATTACTATTTTTGAAAATGAGGTCAAGTTGCATGAAACTGATCTGAGGCAAGTACTGGAATTGAGGAGAGGATTCCTCTGTGGGTGCTCAAGCTCGACAGTGATTCATGAGACAAATTTATCGCAGCCCTTTTAGAAGTAAAATCTGTTAGTATTTACACACAGAAACTGCAGGTTCTCCCATAGCTGTAGGGTTCTCACTGTGTTGACTTGTTTAAGTGTGTTTAAGAATGGGGAGTGGGACAAACTCCACCTTGCAGGCAGGATTTAATCACAGACCATTATTTTACAGAGCAAACACAAAGATTAGATCAGCACAAACACAGACTACTGTCATGTGACAGCTGTCACAGTTCACCTGCAAACTAAAATGAGCAAGATAAAGCATTGCTCCAATTTCAGTTTTTTTTTGTTAACATAATTCAGTGTTTCCCACACAGAAACTTTACCTAGGTGAGCCACTGAGGAATATTAGCACCTGCCCAACTATATTTGGTGACTCGTTTTAGCTTTTTTTTTTCACCTGAGAGAATTCCACCATCCGCTATCAATTTACCAGCAGAAAAACCCATCGGTCTTATCATAAAAGTTCAGTTGTTGCTAACCAGCTTTCCTGTCTAGTTTTTTTTGTCTACTGGTTGGCTGTTGTGGCAGTCCATGATATCATTTAGCTGCTTCTCCCAGAGAGAATCGCGTCCCACAATCAGATTTATTATAACTTCATCATCTTGGACTACAGCTGGCAATGATCTTGCCTTTTGCTCTAGAGATCCATTCTAACCAGAAGCTGCAGCAGGTGGGGAAATGGTTCACGTGGCGACGCTGCAGAGCAGAACTAGGACTACTAACACCAGTTGCAGTGCAAGACAGTGGACTTGTAGTTCATCAATCACTGGAGAAGCAGCTGATTATACTGCTCAGTTATTTATTTGTCAAAAAGTACTTGTCAAATAAAATATTTCCAGTGAAAGTTATAAACGGTGCCACAAATACAATTTAAAACTGTGGAAAACACTGTTCCCTTTACTAAAAAGGTGTTTTAGAAACATAGTTCCCTCTGAGATTTAGTCAGAACATTAATATTAAGCAAAGTTTGGCTGCAAAACCACCAACCTCAAAAGAATGAGTAAGAGTCTAAGATAACCTGACACGGTCAAGGTCACTGGAGTTATTAGTAAGCACAGGTAATTGCACTGTAGCTGGGGGACTCATTAAGCTGCTCCAACTTTCAATGGTACAGCGTCAGCATTTCAAATTTTCCAGATTTTCCAAGAAATTCCAGCACTGCAGTCAAATAGCTATAATGGAATAATCTTAGGAGTTTTGTCCAACACACGTAAAATGTGACTGGAATAAGTTACTGCAACCTTAATAATAAACTCCTTGTTGAGTTAAATGTCAGAAGTCACTTTAGCTTGTCTTCCAACCAGAATAACGCCAAGACTGACAGAGTAAACTCCAGGGATGTCTTTGCGAGTATTTAAAGCAGGGCTGCATGTTTTACACTAATAGATCTGATCTGTTACTATTCTAACACAGAGCTTCACCCAACCACCCTTTATCACTCCCGCAGGAAATTGAATTTCACCTGTTGCAATAACTTACACAAATGTTGCCTCAGCAGACAGCTCACACAGGAATAACAACTTGTATAGTGTGAAATTAAGCCATAATCATGTGACACTGTGTATACAGATGCTGCCAATTAAGAGTAACACTTCATCCTCCCACTGCTACATAAAATCTGCGCATGTTGGACTCTTTTTCAGGATCGGATCTCTCTCACCTGTGTTGTGAATTCTGAGCCCCTGTCAACACAAACTAAAAATATATGTGTACCCTTCCCAGGAAGCAGAGTGAGATAAACACAAATAAACAGTAATATCAGTAATTACACCTGATTAACTTAATAACTGAGAACTTTTGGTTTAAAATGACCTAGTTTTAATTTCCCTAATGAAGCTCCATTTGAAAGTTTTTCTACCAACCTTCAGCCATTCTTCTGCTTCCTTTAACATGCCAGGAATACTTCTTTAAGTAGGCCATATTTGAATTATTCAGTTTACACACACAGGACTGTACACACAGCTTTACAGAAGAGGCTGACATCTCATGACAAACTCTGAAACAATAAACCCACTTTTCGTCCAAAACCCAGATCATCTCACACCACAGGGAGCAGCTGATAAAAACAAGTATTTTCACTTTGTTTATCCTCCACCTCCTCTTTTTAAGCATGATGTGTCTCCGGATGTTATATTTATTCTAGATGTACCAATTACCTAAAACAAACAGCATCCAGTTAAAAACCAACAATAAGAAAGAGTAACAGGAAGTCAGATCTTGGCACACGGACTGGAGGTTATGAAAGGGGCGTGGAGGACCAGACTGGTGCCAGAGAGACACAGCATGAACGCTGCCCACAGTGACATGCACAGTAGGCAACCACATGGGAAGAAAATTACTAGACTGGTGTGGCTGGATGGAACAATTCGGTTCCCAGCAAACCAAAACCAAGAGAAGACCCATACATATGCTGAAACAGGGATATCAGGCCCACAATTATGAATTCTGTTTTTATCTCCAATATATTTTAATCATTCATTCTGCTGAATATCCTTTATGCAATCCTTGCTTTATACCAGTGTAGTCAAAGACACAGTTTAGGACCTGTACAAACTCATTTGTGGATCTAGAAAAAGAGCTGTTTCCTCACTAATGTGTGATGTGGATGACAAGTGTAACACGAGAGCACAGCTGCTCCTGTCAGCCCGTGTCCTACAGATGTTAGTGTAATTCACCTGCCTTCATGGTAATGGTGAGCCAGAGGCTGACACATGCAGGCGAGAGACAGCTCGTCAAAAACTGGATGATATCATATCATGATGTCCAACATATATTTGTTTCAAAAATTACAGGTTAATCCATTATATTTGGAGTTAAAATCAACATATTAACAAACATTTTTCATCACCTTAACACACATTTAAAAAAAACTCATACAGGCTCCAATCTCAGACTGTGTATCACATGCACAAGCACAAGAATGAATACATGAGCATGCATGTGACGTCGTTCACATTAATACAATGATTTAAAGCTGTTCCACGGACCACGTGGATGCAGTGTGAAGAAAGTGGCAGTGGAAAAGGAATGGTGCTAGATGGTAAATACTGAGGCAGATATTTTCAAAATATTGCCATTAGGAATGCAGCTGGCATCAGTCGTGCTGGCCGCCATCTCCCATTTGCGAATAAGATGACATTTTCCAGTGGCACTGGCTGATATTTATCTATTGTGTCATATATCACATATTTTGTGCTGTTAAAATGTTCCTAAATAGTGAGTTAAAAGACTCTTAAACAGTTATTTACTATAATGAAGATTTTTTTTTTTTCCCTTGGCAAAAAATGGGGAGTAAAAAACAAAATAAATCTAAGCAATTATTTTAAAAACAGGCATCTGCCTAGAGTTTCACAATCACTGCATCCCTTAATGTCATTACAGGCCTCAAGGATACAAGCTTTTGAGGTGGAGACACTATATAAACAACGCTGTTAGATGAAACCGTGCTAAATTTAAACAACTTTCTTTTGACATAACTTTTAAGTTTAACCAATCAAGCTTACTAGTGTCTAATTTCACAACAACGTGTTTTGTATATATGTAAACTGGGAGAACATGGTATAAAAACCAGTTTCAACCTGCTGCTTCTTGCTCCACAGAGGTTGTGATTTTCTTCCGGGTTTTGCATTGGTACAAAGTAAGCAAATGAGATGCAGGTGCATCTTCAGGTTGTTTGGACTTTCTGTTTCTATCAACTCTCCAATTCTTTCTGAAACAAAAAAAAAACACTACCATGTAAGCTTTTACCCACATACTGTATCATTGGAAGAATGTCCTTCAAACTCATGTGCCACCATGTTGGCTGGCAGCTCTTATCATTCATGTTGCACTGTTGGACCTGTGCCATTCAACCAAAGGCCAAATGTCTCACCTCTCTGTGCCCACACTGCCCAGTGATTCCCCTGTATGCAAAGAAGGCTGCCAAGCCTAAGAAGGACACAACCCAGGCAGAAAAGGATTCCTTTTTCTTTTATTGGTGCAGTTATTCTGTATTAAGTCCACCACTTAGCCTCCTGTATCTCAGACAGGCACAAATCACCACAGAGAACATGCTTTAACTATAACAACAAGGATATCATTGGGTTTTTATGTTACAGCTCACTAACGTGTCAATCCACATGTCCATGTCATTGCTGTTGTAGAAATATTATCCTTCCTGTTTCGACCACTCACAGAGAGACCCCTTGAAACATCAGTTCAAATCAATATGGAACCAATTAAGACAAGTAAGTCAAGCAGGATTTAACATAATATACTCACTGAGGCACGCACTCACTCTACACACCCACCTCCCATTCAAACATGCTCTCAACATGTTATCATCTGAGTGTGTGCCACTAAAAAAAAGAGAGAACAGGAGGTGTTGTTACCTTTATATTTCTCCCTGACGTTTTCATAGGCTTGAACATAGTCTTGTTCCTCTGGCAGTCGCTGACCTGGGTCAAACATGGGCATGGACATGGCCTGGCTGATACTGAGTCAGGGTTAGGGCACCTTTCTGTCTTCAAACTTTCCTTTTAACTTTCCCCTGGCAGTGTGAACCCCTCTTTGAATCTTTGTGTCCTCAGTGCTGATTAAAGCCCTCTTGGCTATCTGTCCACCTATCTTTCTGTCCCCACCTTCTTCTTCACCCACACTCAGTCACAGTATTCCCTCTCTGAACTGTAGATATCATTCCAGACCACCACCACCACTCCCCTCCTCTGCTTGAGAAATACCCACACACACATACACATATCAGACCCTCCCCTTAAAGGCACAGAGGCGAACACACACCACAAAGACAGATACCATCTGAGACACATTTACACACATACACACACACACACACACACAGACACACCGTGCAGGCCAACTCCACCCCTTATAGACACACGGCTACCTCGATGAAAAAACAAATGACGGAGCTGCGTGGGGTTATTTGAGTTCCTGCTGCTGGAGAAACTGGGGCAAGGCACACCAAGTGGATCCTGTACCATTTACAGCTTTAAAAAAGAACTCCCAGCACACTTACATGGTTCTTCTCAAAGTCACGTCATATTCCCAAAACTGAATGACGGCATAAGTTTTAAGAGGACCACACCTCTTCAGCACAGAACACTTGATCGGAGCTAGACCCCTCAAAGCAAAGCAAACAGCTAAAATTTTAACACAGATTTTCTAATATCCTTCAGGTAACTGCACATGACCGTTACCAAAGAGCAAGACTTCAATAACAATAAAATGAAATGACACAGAATACTGACACAACCATCACTCGCTGTATTTTGTTTTTATTTTAGAAACATGAAAAATGTTTAAAAGTTTTGAACTTTATTTAACCCTAAATCTGCAGAAGTGTAACGATTTTTCAAAACCTGCTCATACCTAAATTTTTTGGGCCACAATTTCACTTTATACTGTATCTCAGTTTTAATTTTATGGGGGGCTAATTATTTTAAAAAAAAGAAAGAAAAACAAAGCCTAGATAACGTGATCATGATTTGATCATAGATCATGGATCATCGCTTTGTTCTGATGTTTAAACCGCAATATATTAGATATATTTATATCACGATTCTGGTCTTGAAATCAGAATTAACAGGGTTTCAGAGTGCTACAGATGTGACCAAAAAAAAAAAATCTGTTAAATGCAGCTAAACCATTTCATTAGTTGCAGTGGTTCACCAACATTTAGCAGGTTCATGTGTTTAGCGTTACCCCCCTCACTCCCATCCACATTCTGCATTACAGTGCAGACTGGTGGTTGTCTGCTGTGCGACTTGCTGCAGCTCACTTCTTTCTGCTGCCTTGAACACTGTTAGCATCCACTACCTGCGCTGGTAAACTCAACTACTCTGCCCTTTGCTTTGACTCACAGGCGACTTTTTTTAATAGTTTGTTACTGGTTTGTTGCTTTAATCCTATGCACCTCCTTATGTCCATCATGTCCTTTATTGGTGTGACTATATCCTAACATTGGTCTTTACTTTTACCTCACATTTATTTGCTAACTAACTTTTAAGCTTAGGTTTGCAAAGCTCCATCTGAACAAACCACAAGACTTCTGGAGCAATGTCCTTTGGACAGATGAGACTAAAGTGGAGACAATGCCATAATGCACAGCACCACGTTTGGAGAAAACCAAACACAGCATATCAGCACGAACACCTCATGCACAGTGATGGAGGGGTGATGATTTGGGCTTGTTTTGCAGCTACAGGACCTGGGCACCTTGCAGTCACTGAGTCGATCATGAACTCCTCTGTATACCAAAGTATTCTAGAGTCAAATGTGAGGCCTTCTGTCCAACAGCTGAAGTGTGGCTGAAATTGGGTCATGCAACAGGACAATAATCCTAAGCACACCAGCAAATGTACAACAGAATGGCTGAAAAAGAAAAGAATTAATGTGCTGCAATGTCAACGTCCAGACCTCAACCTAATTGAAATGCTGTGGAAGGACCTTAAGATAGCTGAGCATAAACACATGCCTACAAACCTCAATGAACTGAAGCAACGTTGTAAAGAAGAGTGGGTCAAAATTCCCCCACAACAATGTGAGAGACAGATTAAGTCATACAGAAAACAATTACTTCAAGTTGTTGCGGGTGGTTCTACAAGTTATTGACTCATGGGGTGTATTGTATTGAGAACTTTCTTTTTCACGTGACTGTATTCTTAAATACTGCAGCAATCAGTGAACATTTTATTAAGGCACCTAAATTATGTGTTGATGCACCTATGAAAAAGTTAGGTACACCTGTGCAAATAATGTAAAAAGGTAGCTTAGAGTCCTGACAGTCAACTTTAAATTCCCTTTGCTCATTCAGTTACGGTAAAGTAAAAGTAAATCTCAGCCATTTAAATGAACATTCACATGAATATTCAGGCAATGCTGTCATCAAGTGCAAATGAGGGCAAAATATTGGCAAGTATCCCTCTTCCTAGGTAAAGTTTATTACAGCGTCAAGACAACAGTAAAGGGGCCTACTGTTAGATTCAAATTAGTCACAGACTCTCATGGATGAAGCAGTAATAATAGCAAGCCATGATGCCAACAAAAACTGTGGCTACAAGTTGGGTCTTCCTACAAGGTAGTGGTACTTGGAAGAAGCACTGAGAACTTATCTCAGAGAGGAAAACTGTATGTTTAGAGGAAATTTACTTTAAATCAGCCAGAGTGTTTCTTTCCAAAAAGCTGCATGTGCACACTGAAAACATCCCAGTGTTAACAAGGTAAGAACTTTAGTGTCATAGCCCAATTGGGTTTGCTTTCTGGAGTTTCCAAGGCCTGATATTACTCCACCTCTCCGGGTGGAGCCTGGACGCCACTCCTCTACAGAGCACCTGCACCGCATCCCTCATCACCTGCCTGCTCTTAAGGACCAGTTCAAGCACTCCACCTTCGCCAGATTGTCTGCTCATCCGTGCGGTAATCAGGCTACCTTTAGATATACCAATAAGTTGGAAATCTTGTTACTCACCTGTGGCTGCCCTGTTTCTCGTTTCAGTTCTCCGTATCCATTCAAGGACAATCTCACCTGTCATTTGCTCCCCGTCTCTGGACCTACTGGATTCACTCCTAAAACCATTCTCCTGCCTGTCCTCCCTCCAACGTCACCTCCAGAAAGTGAACCCCTGGCTCCAATGCATCACCGGATTCCCCCAAGTAAGATTGCTCGTCCTGCCCTCACCCAGTAAGTGGATCTCAGTGGATTCTCTGATTAATCATCTTTCTCTTCTTCCAGTACACACCTGTGACCTGACTCGCCGGCTTCCGAGCTGTGAACTGTTTATTATCCCATTCCAAATAAACTGTAAACTCGGTCAGTACTGTTTCCTGAGTCGTGTGTGAGTCCTGGTATCAAAAGAGGCCTTCTTGGCCTAT
>VUQI01037453.1:0-11319 GCA_015106735.1 Paratilapia polleni | reverse complement strand
GTTTTGGTGAAAGGGGGGGGGGGGGGGGGGGGGGAGAGAGTACCAGCTGCAGTCTTGTTGACGACCGTGCGATGTGCCCCACGGGGGAGGTTGAGAGTATTCAAACAGGTCCCTCAGCACACATTTGCAATGCAAATCCATCACAGAGGAACAGCAAACTGTCCTCAGCTGCACTGAGACAGACGTAGAGCTAGCACAGCCAGTTCTGTACAGTCAAAGGTGGGCTTCCTGGAGCAGCTTCAGTCTCCCGCTTTTTTCAGTGTTATCAGGTGCAATGCAAAGCAGTACTGTTGGGCCACTCTCGCCTGGGATGCAAACCACAGCATTCAGTCAGGCATTCAGAGGGTCTATGATCACAGCATTCAAGTTCTGCTAGCTGCTTTTTCATCTGATGCAACCTGCACATCATTTATTTTTTAAATTTGGCATCTCCTTTCTCCTCCTTTATTTCCAAAGGATCTCCTTTGCATTTTTTAAATTTTTTTTTACTTTTTTATTTTTTTTTGCAAAGGAGATCCTTATTTAAGAAAACTTAAGAAAGTGGTAATATAATAATCTTATAGGAAGCATATGTGCCTCTTTCATAGCACACCTACATGTGTATGTGTTGGGAGCATGCACCCAACATTCCGCTACAAACAGAATCCAAATCTGTGAGAAAAAAAAAATACTGTAAAATGGCAGAAAACAGTGAAAGTTGTCAGTTAAAGCTCCCAAATATCCACAAACCTAGAGTTTAATCAGCACATTTGGAATTTTTAGAAAAATTAAAAATCCACTTCCTGGCCTTTTTTGGTTCTTTCAGTCACATCTCATGGTCATCTTCAGGCTCCATCATCTATAGTCATATTCTGACTGAGTAAACCCCAATTACAGATGAAGACCATGAGATTTAGCTGAACATCTAGAAAGTAAAGTAAGTGGACTTTGAGTAAAAAACAAGAAAAAAAAAGTTCCTCATCTTTGCTAAAACTACTGTAGCACACATATGACTGCTAAACCCCTCACTTTCACCATAATATTTTGTAATCTGTAGTTTAAACATCTTAAATGATTAATCTAATAGACAAAATAGCTGTTAATCAGCAATTAATAATAACTAACGTAAAAAAAAAAAAAAAAACCCTAGTAAATAAATAAAATGCTGAAATTCCCAGGTTTAATTATTTCAGATATGAATAGTTCTTTGTCTAGTTCTCAGACAGAGCATGTGATTAGAAGAAATCACCTTGGATTATTCCAAATTTTGGTAGAGATTTCATACACCAAATGATGAATTAGAAACTCTTTATATACAGTTAGATTTGTTCTGGGGATAACTTTAAAAACCACTCAATCAAAACCTTCTTCTGTGGAAACACTAACATTTTCACTACAAAGGGGAAACCCATGAACATTCACTGGCTTCCTTATTATAACCTAATGAAAGATTCCCAGAAAGAAGAACTAAATGTATATTTGTATCTGTATTTCTGAAGTTGTGCAGTCTCAGAGTTATTGCATTGTTTCTAGAATCTACATTTTTAATTTGTTTTTTGTCCATACAATATTAAATCAGTGTCCGTTTTCTTTTTCAGTGCCATAACTGAGCAGATGGACTGCTGTTTTCATGCATGAACTCCAGACAGTAACCACAGAATTGGGCCAGGACCATATATAAAGACAGACATGGCGAGTGGCACTCACCGGTGTAAGAAGTTCCATTTTGAAGCCCCAGTTTTAGTAAATGTTTGCTGCCATGTTGGTGTTTTGGAGCCAGGGCCTACCACGCCGCTGCTTAGTTCTGAAGTACTTAACATAGACCATACCATGCCAGGTTTCCATGGCACTACACCCATTAGTCATACATGCTAAGAATCTCAGTCAGTGTCAGTGTACAAGTTTCAATTCGAGCTCAACACACAACAACAACACAAATACCAGAACCACATAATTAGATTGTCAATATGGTCCAAATCCATTTGGCAGTCGGTATTAGTGCAGTATTAGTGAATTATTTACCAATTTAATCAATCAATCAAAGGTCACGCAAAAAAATCACCCCCCCAAAAAACAACCAGAGATGGACTCAGTCGCATGCTAACCAGACCAGCCTCAGCTTATAAGCTTGCCAGCTGTCTAAGCAATCTTACACACTGACTGTAGCTCCAAATATGGTGTTTTTAATCTGAAAATAATAGCTGAACATTTTGACTTGAGACCTGATGTTATTGTATATCCTTGTGACCCTTTAACTACATGCATTTCTTGTCTTAACAGAATGTTAGTGTGAATCTTCAGAAAATGGCCTCTCAAAGAGATCGAACGCACTAACAACATTAACCTGTCCCAGGCCATAATTACACTCTCCAGCAGTGGTTCAGCTGATTTTTCACTTACTGTAACATAATGCTGGAAGTGCGTGAATGTTTGGTGGCTTTTTCCCATGTACTTTCACTTTCATTCTTCTTCATGAGACACAAGTGTTGTGATTCAGAGTTTCAGAGCAATTAGTATTTTTCTTAAGAACTGGAAGTGAGACATTGTTTTTTTCAAGGGGATGAACGCACAATGATGGACAAGGATTTATTGTAGTGCTAATTCGAGGATATACAGTTTCAGACAGAAAGGGGCCGTACTGCTGCTGAGCTGCTTCACAAGCTCAGTGACGCTGAGACACCTGGCTGTCATTGTACAGTGACTGTACTAAAATAGTGGGCACTAATCACTGACAGCAGAGGATGATGCTGAAAATCCACTTTAAGTGCATTATGTGCATTTCCATCCACCTGTTTTTATGTGCATTTTCAAGAACAACACTGCAAAGAAATCCTGAACATTTGGGACACTTGGAAGAGGTGAAAAATGTATGTATAATAAAAGCATAATGTGCAACAGAAACAGTCTTAGCTGACATTAGTCAGAAGAAAGATGGATTCAGGCAGGAGCTGATCTTGAAACCTTGGTACTGGAATTTCACAGTCATGTATCTCTATAAATAACAGAATGCTATTTATGTAATGAAGATATACTGTTCTTTACTGATACTTTACTGATAATCTGCCATTTTCACAGGAGACATGTTTGCATGTGATAGTAAGAAAATGGGCTGGATTCCATTTCACCGTATCAGTGCTGAGGTCTTGGCGTTGGGAAACTTCCGCCTAATTTTTTTCCCCTCCACGGGTCATTTCTGTTGTTAGTTCTTTTTATTTGCATTGCCCATCTGATAAGCACGAGACAGTCTGTTATAGATTTGCATCCATCAGTCAAACAGAGTGTAATTCATTGTGGAAAAGGCCCAGATTTTTCTCTGAGAAGCTCCTTTGATGCAACAGAATGCGAAGCAACAAAATACCAGGCTGAATTTGGAGTAAGCAGTCCTGCTGCAATCCCAGAACAGAAGCTGGCAAAGTTAGCTCTGCTTACGAGACATTTAAGTTTTACAGCCATCTTTAATTGAAAATGATTAAGTGGACATTTTTGCTACATATCCCTCACAGAGAAATAACAAATAAGGCTTATTTGGGCTATTTCGCTGACTGTAAACATTACTGTTGCCACCATGTGAATTATATACTGAACAAACAAACCAGCTAAACGGTTCAAATATGAGGTGACCCATATCCTTCATCGTTAGATGACAAGCACTACACTGATGCTGACTCTGTATTGTGTTCATTAAGCATAATGTTGTTTCGTCACCACCAAAAAGCATCATGTTTTTACTGCAAACAGCCCATCTTGTTCCCTTTCTTTAGAATTATTTACCCAGGCTCAGTCACCCTGAAGTTATCTACGTTAACTTAAACCTCATCTGTTACACCTGCCATTTCAGTTGTAATAGCATGTGAACAGCCTAAGGGTATATTTAAATTTACTTTAGCAGATACAGATTGTCTGGCATCTGTACACTGCGCAGTGTGTAGGGAGAAATACAGCGTGTACATTTCACTATATCCATGCAGTGTTTGGGCTTCAGGATGGGAACCTCAAATGGTGTCATCAAAATGATTATCTACTTTTATAACATCAGCCCACGTGCAGGTTTTTTCCTGATTTGGGGAGGGGTGGTGGGTGGATGGGTGACTGGGCATGTAAGTCCAGCTGGTCTATGTATAGTCAAAGATGATTTTCCCTTTGGTGGAAGACCAACCCCTCTTGGGTGCTAAAACTTTTCATATGCAGGAAAAACCATAACATATTGGAAACATTTCTTTAAATCTGTCCTGGATGTATCAAGCTTGCAATGAAGATGAATCAACATTTATAAAACAACGTAGCATACACCGATCAGGCATAACATTATGACCACCTGCCTAATATTGTGTCGGTCCCCTTTTGCTGACCATACACAACAAACTACGATGCACTGTGTATTTTGACACCTTTCTATCAGAACCAGCATTAACTTCTTCGGCAGTTTGAGCTACAGCAGCTTGTCTGTTAGATCGGACCACACGGGCCGGCCTTCGCTCCCCACGTGCATCAGTGAGCCATGACCCTGTCGTCGGTTCACCACTGTTCCTTCCTTGGACCACTTTTGATAGATACTGACCACTGCAGACCGGGAACACCCCACAAGAGCTGCAGTTTTGGAGATGCTCTGACCCAGTCGTCTAGCCATCACAATTTGGCCCTTATCAAACTCAAAATCCTTACACTTGCATACACTTACATTTTTCCTGCTTCTAACACATCAACTCTGAGGACAAAATGTTCACTTGCTCTCTAATATATCCCACCCACTAACATGTGCCATGATGAAGAGATAATCAGTGTTATTCACTTAAACTGTCAGTGGTCATAATGTTATGCCTGATCGATGTATTTTTGTGTGTTATCACAATACATGTTTTGCTTTTTGACTGTCATTACCTTATCAACTCAGAAGGTTGTTTTAAAGCTGTCACTTTACTGTAGGATTAGGGAAACACTGGGATTTTTCTTAAATATGATAGAGTACAGAGGCAAAGGTCCCCCAAACTTAATGAAACTATTTACTTTAAGCAAACCATGGCCTTTCCCTAAACCTAGCCAAGACTTACTGTGCAGCTCTGTCAGATCAGATCTTCAGCGGTGATTTGTAACGATTTTGGAAGGCCAGTGCTGCTGCCTCAGAGTCGTTGCATTGGCATTCAGAAGAACCTTCTTTCTCTCCTTCCCAGTCAAGTTTAGCCATCATTCTACTAGATAAGTTAGACAAACTATGTTCTTCCTGTCATCAGAAAACATGTTTATGTGTTTCTGAAACAAATGAAATATTATGTGGTTACATTTTCAAGCACTTTCATGAGTTATCCAAGGCTACCACCTTTTAAGAGGCATTTAACCAAGGTGCTTTGAGATGTCTGCATTGTGTAAAGAAATATTATTCACTGTAAAAAGAGAAATGTAAACATGTTGACAGTGATGATTCCCACAAAACATAGTGTTTTAATTTCTGATGCAAATTAGTTTAGCAAGAATGCAAATTTTAGAACTAAGGTTAGTAAGGTTTTGTGGCATTCGTTAACAATTTTGACATAGATGAGCGTGGGTTTTTCACTACTTATGTTTCTTTCCCTCCTGCTATTTTTTTTTTTACCTTTTAGTCTTCTGTTACAGCCCAGAAGCCACCCTTTAAACACTTTTTCTTGCTAAGGAATGCCAGAATGCATTTGGACAGCACTGACCCTGGTCCGACTCAGTGAGCAGAGAACTGGGGAGAGTCTGAGGTACTGAGTGATGGAGCACTGTGAATGGCACTGCACAAAACACCAGGGAGGAGCCCACTGACCTGTTTGAAAGGAACAAGGACATAGGGGGAAAGAGGCTCTTAAAACTCAATCTGGCCAAGTGAAAATGTTTGTCCACAGCTTTCTCATGCCAGTACAAGAATGCTATTATCTTTTGTGCCTTGTGGGAATAGCCTGACTCAACCTGGCTGCTAAGACTGGAGATTTGTCTATGTGCTTCCTATACAAAAGGTATAGAAACCATACACTCAGACCCACACAAAAGCTGCGGAAATGTGATCTTTTCATATGGCTGAGTTTTGTGTGAGAGGGGAGAGGTAGTTGCTTCCGCTGGCTTGTATAATTGCAGGTCTCCACTCCCCACTGTGGATCTGGCCCCGGTTCCTGATCCTGTCGTTTTGTTTCTTCCTCTACTCAGGTCCCCCCGCCCTGGCTGGGAGAGTTCAGGGAATATCTCCTTCTGTTTTGGGTGTGCCTCTGTACCGGCACAGATGGCGATTCATGCACCCTGCATGTGAAATACCAAACCAGCCTTATCATTAGAGGTGACTTCACTGGCAGTGACTTCATGCTCCACAAGGCAGGTTTTATTATTTGCATACATCACATGTTTGAACAGGACAGGGGCTGTTTGGTGGGTGGGGGGGATCAGATAATAAACACAAGGGTTCATCTTTTGGCTCTGCCTCTCTGCTGTGGCTGTTTACTCATGATTAACCAGTTAACAAGCAGCCTCTGAACACTCACACAGAAGCATGTTTCAAACCAAGGCTGCTCTCACCACATCTGTCAATGTAAACTGTAAAAACCCATGGCCAGTGTCCTTAAATGACCTCATTCTTTATATTTAACTAATAACAGCTTAATGTCATGTCAGCTTAAATATGCTCTATGTAGCATTTTTTTATGCATTTGGGGCAGCTGTAGCTCAGGAGGTAGAGCGGTTGTCTATTAGGTAGAAGGTTGGTGATAGCTCGCCTAGTCTGCATGTCAAAGTATCCTTGAGCAAGATTCTGAACCCCGAGTTGCCCCCGATGCATCCATGTGAGTGTGTATGTGAATATTAGGAAGTGCTTACGTATAGAAAAAACGCTTATGTGAATGAGTGAATGAGATATGTAGTTGAAAGTGCTTTGAGTGCTCAAATTGAGTAGAAAAGTACTATATAAATACAGTCCATTTTACCATTTATGCATTAAATGCTTCAATGTGGCTTTAGATAGTACTTTGCTATCAGTCATGTTACCAAGGAAGGAAGCTAAGGTTAGCCAGCTAGCCACAATGATTATCAAGCATTTTATCTTCCTAATGGGTTAGCTAAAATTAGCCAGAATAAAGCTAATTTTATCTAATGAAGCCCGACTAACTGTCTTTGTTTGGTTTTGTAGATCAGACTTACCCTGAGCTGTCTAGCTTGCCTGGTAACACGAAGGAACTAAACACCAGGGGGCTTCATCTAGCTGGCCAATTAGATGGCCATTTGAAAGACATCTTCACGAACTAATATCAGCCAATGTTACAAACAATAAGCATGGCCAGATTTATGCAGCCTAGGTAAATTACAGCTAGCTGGCTATCAGTATCTTACTTGCTTGCCAACATTATTGCAAGCAAAATCAGGTGGAAATGCTAGTTGGTTAGCTTGCCAATTTACTTCACCAGCTAACATAATTTATGATATTATGTATTATGCCAAACAGCTTTGATTTTAGCCAGTAATAAATCATGTAATGGCTTTCTAGCATAGGGCAGGGCTTTTGAGCACAAATGAGTCTTTGCTGAAGGTTGGACCCAGTGATTGTCTTGGCACAAGAATATGCAACAGATGGCAATCTTGGGAGATTTGTGGGTTTGTATATGTACCATCAGAACTCAAGTGGTAAATAACCAAGTCATCTTTTAAAAATGGCAAAATTTTACAAGAAGTTGACTTAATATCTAACTCATTGTTCACTTTGCTCATCAAAGTTGCTATACTTGTCTAAATAATACCTCTGAGGAGTCCTGAAATGAGCAATCAGCTGTTTGAGTAGCCAGTAGTCATTCAGCTACCTTTCCTGTTATTCTTTCTTGTAGTGGATAGACTCCAGTGGCACAGTGGTGCAGTAGTTAGTACTGTCACCTCACAGCAAGAAGGTTCCTGGTTTAAACCCTGGCCAGGGCCTTTCTGTGTGCAGTTTGCATTCCACAGTCCAAAGGCACACATGTTAATTGGTGATTCTAAATTGGCCATGGATGTGAGGTAAATAAAGTGCTGTATGAATTTGAACATTAGTTGTCTAAAGTGCTTTGAGTGGTTAGTAAGACTGGAAAAAAAACTGTATAAATGTCTGTCCATTTCCAACTCCACCATGTTGCACTGAAGTCTGCCACAGCAGTTCTTCTGCTCTGCAGCCTCTTTGAGCTCAGGGTAGCAGCACATGAATCAGTTCTCAACCTGGTTCTAGTGGTCCTCCAGCTGATAGACAGTCTCCCATAGACCAAAATAAGGACAACCATCCTTTTTCTGCTCTAGGAGACCCTGTGCTTTGATGAAATGTCAAGCTATTCCCAAAGGCTGCTCCTCTGAGTTTTTAACTTAAATTGTCATTCAGAAGGACCATGTCTCTACTTCTCAGTCAAGTTTAACCATCATTCTGCTATCAAGTTAATTGCTCAGATCTGACAATTTGATGATATCAATAAAGTGAGATGGCATAGAGGTATGACATGGCCAGGGTTATGTGAGTGCAAAAATTGGAAGCCTTTGTTTTCCTTCTCTTTCTTGTTTCGATAGCATCTCACAATCACTGTAGTGAATACATAACAGTAGAAATTGTGACCCAAAATACAAAACTAAGTCCCAAGAAGTGATAAACCAGAATTCTCTTTAAAACACACCTGCAGGTCAGTCAGCTTACTTAGAAGAGAAAGGTGAGTGCAAAAATTGGAAGACTTGGAGCCAGGGTGTAATAAACCACAAATTTCATTTAACAAGTGGCCTCTGAACATCAAAGAAAACAAACTTTTCCTGTGAGTGGGAGCGTGCACATCCGGAAAAGACGCTTCATCCATCTATTACAGATATACCTCCTACCTCCTAAATCTATCCTGTGAATGTGTTCATGAGCTTGTGTATCAGCTGGAAGCAATACTAGCCCACCGCATTCCAGCACTGCTGTTGGTGTTTCTCATTAGTGTGAGGAAAAGTCCCTTTCATTTAAAGGGTGGGCACGGCTGCATTCCTGCAGTCCATCCTTAGGCTAAACACCTACTCCATATTTTATTTTTCATTTACAGTGCACAGCCTCTTTCTGAACCTTCCTCCGACAGTGTAATCACCCAGACAGCAGGTCAAAGAGCGTGATTCCATGTTGTCATGTTGTGATTGAGAGCTTTGAATAAGTTATTAAAAGCAGAGAAAGTAAATCCATGGATATTCTAAAAGATGCTGAAGTCATCACATGCTGTGTTAAGTTTGCATGTTGATTCATCTTTCCCCTTTTTCTGAATTTGATTCAAAGCAGGCGTATAGGCAGAGGCAGACAGTGAATGGCGGTGTGTGTTTGTTCTGTTCAGTTTTCAGGGCGATGGGGGGGTCAGACTGTTGTTTGTGATTGTTGATAAGACTTTTGTTGGGCAGATTGCTGTCTCAGCAGCCACATGGATGCCACTGGCTGACAGATGCAGCAGGAGCAGCATGTGTCTCGCAGAGTGGATCTTTAGTCCGCCAGTGCACCACATGCTGAGCTCGTAGACTGCAAAAATAAATCAGTCTGTCTGCCCTGCATTTACACACCTTTTTGTGTATTTGTTTTAATGCAAATTAAATCAGTCAGTTATGCTTCTTTCAATTTAGTTTATTTTACTAAAAAAAAAAAGATAAAAAATACAAACCCTCACCTTAACCATTATGCAGAGAAGTTATCCTACATTCTCGACAGATTAATGTTCTTCAGCAATGGCACCAGTGTAATAGGTCAGATTGGTTAATCTCTTCTCAAATAGTTTTTGTCAGTGACTCACTACATGGGATTATTTATTATTAATTTTCATTTAACCAGGACTCTTGAGATTAAGAATGTATTTTGCAAGAGTTTTATGGGCCCAGATTGGCAGCAATAACCATGTTTTTTGATAGAAGGACAAACTGGAGCTCACTGTCCCACCATGCTGCCCGATGATTAAAATTACCACTGTTTTACATTACAGTTTTACATAAATGTCAAAGTAAATGATAGAATTGGATATTGCCGCTGTTGCAATGCAATTTCAATTAACAAAATCTTGAATGTTGCACTTACATCACATCAAAACCAATGTTACATAAAGCACTTGTCAGAATTTACTCTGAAACTTAACCTCTTAACACCCACCCAGTCACCTGAGACCATTCTAGGGTTGGGTTTTTGAAGCCACATGCTAAAAAGGTAAATTTTCTGAAGCTACAAGATGTTACATTCCAAATGAAGTCGCATACACTTTTAGCATTATAGTTTTTCTGTTTTTCAATCTGGTTGTTCCAACTATACATGGAGGTTTTCCTTCCCACTGTCACCAAGTGCTTACTCATAGGGGGTCGTCTGACTGTTGGGGTTTTCTCTCTAATATTGTAGGGTCTTTACCCCACAATATAAAGTGCTTTGAGGTGATCTTTGTTGTGATTTGGTGCTATATAAATAAAACTGAATTGAAATTGAATTGACCTGTCAGTGTCAGATGCTTCAAGTAAATACAGATATTCATTTCAAATATAAAACAGCTACTATTGAGTGTTATTTACCCATAATACTCAGTAACATAACATTCAACTGAGTAAAATCCACACACTATTTTCTTGACTTCCGAGGCTTGATATCTTACTGTCATCTAACAAAAATGGAGCTCAGATCGGTGTGCAGTCTTTTTTCAGTCTGTCCCTCTACATTCTGGCTTTGTATTGAGTAGCCAGAGCCAGAGTGATCTTATCCATCCACGTCATAGATTATAGTGAGTGAAATTGGCTATACTATCTGTCTTGAGACACAGTAACTATGCTATAAAATTATTCAAAGGAACTATGTAGAAATTAATGGATTGTGACCATCCATCTTCCTCTTGATCACATTCCAGAGGTTTTCAATGGGGTTCAGGTCTGGAGATTGGGCTGGCCATGACAAGGTCTTGATCTGGTGGTCCTTCATCCACACCTTGATCGACCTAGCTGTGTGGCATGGAGCATTGTCCTGCTGGAAAAACCAATCCTCAGAGTTGGGGAACATTGTCAGAGCAGAAGGCAGCAAGTTTTCTTCCAGGATAACCTTGTACGTGGCTTGATTCATGCGTCCTTCGGAAAGACGAATCTGCACGACTCCAGCCTTACTGAAGCATCCCCAGATCATCACCAATCCTCCACCAAATTTCACAGTGGGTGCGAGACATTGTGGCTTGTAGGCCTCTCCAGGTCTCCGTCTAACCATTAGATGACCAGGCGTTGGACAAAGCTGGAAATTAGACTCATCAGAGAAGATGACTTTACTCCAGTCCGCTATGGTCCAATCCTTATGGTCTTTTGCAAACTTCAGCCTGGCTGTTCTTTGCTTCTCATTGATGAAGGGCTTTTCTAGCTTTACACGACTTGAGC
>VUQI01037449.1:0-10068 GCA_015106735.1 Paratilapia polleni | reverse complement strand
ATTTTTTTTCCCATTAAAAAAAAAAAAAAAAAAAAAAAAAAAAAACAAAAAAACAAAAAAAAAAAAAAATGGGGAGAAAGACAAAAAGACACTATTTCTTCTGATTCTAAAAATATCTTCCATTTTACATCTATACATTTACAATATAATATTAGAGGTTTTTCATACAGAGAAGAATAAAATATTCTTAGACTCCTCTTTATTTCAAGCACATTTAATTTAAATCCCTACTGCTGCAGTTACAGATGTTGTGGCCCTTATAAAATTCTTGCCATCTTTAACTTTAATTGTAACCATTTCAATCTTTTGCCTAAATATAACCGTTTAGTTTTGCAAGCCTTTCACAGCACCTAAGTGGTATGATCATTTATTTGTCCCTTGAACAGCACTGTCTTAGAATGTAAAGCCATTTCTGCATGCATGATAGCAGTCCTTTTGTCTTTTTTTGGACTTGAATGCCTTTTTGAATGCTTGAATCCTTTTTGAATGCTACTCAGATCCAACACATTATAATGACATTATATAACATTATAATGAAACCTGTTTCAAACCTTTATTCCTCTGAATCATGTTTGTTGCAAAAGACTGAAATGCAGCTGAGAGAGTTTTGTTGCCTTATTTAACTTATTTACTTAATACAGTTATATACTCTCAGTCATCTGTCATCAGAATGGTTGTACAGTGAAAAACAAGAAATTGTAACAATACAGTACAATGTAACTTTTTAAAATGAAGGAATTTTCTGTATTAGTTTTTTAGGGATGTTTTTCCATATGTTTTAACCATGCTTTGCATTTTACCATTTAAGGAAATTTCAATAAAAAAACAAACAAAAAAAAAAACAGATAATGTACTGGCAGGAAATTACCAGTACATTTTCTCTTTTTCTGGGTTTTTTTTTTTACAGAATTTTTTTTTTACAGTGTTGGATATATACTGTCTGTCCTCACATCTGCCTACAGTTGTTGAATATTTTAACTGGTAAACCAAGCTGGCTGAACTTGTGACCTTCTTCATGTGATTTTCTTGAAAAGTTTGAGTTAGGCACGACCAGCACAAAGAACTGATTGGAAAAACATTATTCAGAATTTGCATTCAACCAGAAAAGCACTGACCATCGATTTACCATGTATGATAGATGGACCACAATTTATGAGCAGTGCGAAAATCTGCAGGACTGGAAGGCTTACAAGTAATTTTAAACCAATAAACCCCCTGACAGAGTACATGTGTTGCTTACACAAAAATGAAAAGAAAAAAGAAATCGAATTTGTTTGCCAGAAAGTAGAACATCCAGTAATTTTAGCAACATTATATCAGCCACTTATTACTTCTGTGCTACCCACATTTATTGTAATAGCAGTTAATTCCTTTGTTCATTTCTCATACAGGCTCAAAATACACAAAAGTATCATTAAATAACTTGTTTAAGAGATTATGATTCAGGGAGAAGTTTATATTACAGCACACACAAAATTTTATAGACCCAGATAAAAAAAAAAAAAAGAAATGTTGAAAATGATGGAGTGAGTATCTGGAGTGAGAACACTTGACACATGATGTGAAAACAGAGACAGTTTGTCTATTTCAGTGTAACGATATGGAGAGCCAACTGCTAAAGTCACAGCATCCAACTTTAAGGCAGATATTCAATCAGCCCATCCATCTCTGCAGTTTATAACTGACTGATCTGGAGTCATGGGGAGTGGGGCATCAGCAGTTAGCACTAAACACCTGTCTTTAATAAGGTTAGGACCAAATCTTGCACAGAATGATATCTCAGACCCAGCATGTGTCTTACAGATTTGATGTTTTCAGCTAAACAGGTTCATTCCACAATGAAGAAAATGATGAGATGTCCACTGAAAAAATGATACATTCTTTCAAATTGATTAATTGTGTAAAAAGCATCAAAAGAAGAGGAGATGTTTTAACTCTGAAACAGAGAATAGACCTGAGTAACACTGGCCTGAACTTTTTTTGATTTATTAAATGATTTTCCCTACAAACACACATATTAATCCTGAGAATATCTGTTGCTTTGATCATGTGCAGTTTAAATAAAACCATACCGGTAAAAAGATTCTAGGAGAATTAAGAGAAGAGAATAAAATACAAAAAACAATAAACTGTGTTTTTAAAGGGGTTGTTTTTGATGGAAAACTGTGAAAAACTAATAAGCTTAAACAGTAACAAATTTACAGCTAGTTGTAAAACCATGCCACCCAAAAACTATACTGTTTCATCATAAGCAATACAATTAAGCTATTATTTCCTCACGGTTTCTCACTGAGACTATAATTTGCTGTGGCTAGAGTTACAAACATTTGCTTTAAACACCTTTGTATCCCCACACCGCTTGCTGAGCAATACCAGATCCACAGGATTCTTAGTGGAGAAAGTTACTCAGGCTTTTTTTCTTTTCAATGTAAAAATTTATGCAATAAGTCAGGAATCAGTAAAATAGTGTTAGTGTGACAGATGCTGTTTCACAACTCAGCAGCAGTGCACTGAAGCGCTCCACAACTGTTCATGTGAATGTGTGCATTTGTGGATAATATTTCAGCCTGGCTCACTTTCTGAGTCCCTGCTATGAGTCAAAATTTGGAACAGCAGTTAGATGACGGAGCACAGACTCTAGTGGGCCTAACTAAACAAAAAGGGAAAAAGGAAGGCCTAAAGGGCGCTCCTCCTTATAGCTTCAGTGATGAGAATGTTTGGTATAGAAAACCGACATTTCTAATACTGAAGTGTGCTACTAAAGTGCTCGCTATTTGATACAGGACCATTTAATTAACCTAAACTCTTGATGGTGTAGCATGCCAAAATGATTTTACCAAAATGAATCACCTTTATCAAAATGTGGTAGATAAGACATTTTGAAATTTTAAGATTAAGATACTCATTTTTGACTCTTAAGAGCAAATTACTCCCGTCTTCACCTATTACCAACAACTCATTAATAAAGATTTAAAAAACTGCCAGTTTTAAAAGATTTCAATAGCAAAAGAGGGACTAATGAGATGTGAGAACCATGCATCATGAGACAAATGAAAAGCTAGTGTTGGAAAAACCCAGCTGGAGATGAAGTGATAGAATATGCTGTTTCATAAAAGAATATGTTTCACTAATGCATAACATCCTCTCTCAGTTTATTTTCACCAAACCTAAATCTTCCACTTATTTTATTAACAGCTTGTCATGGCCGCATTTTCACAGTTGTTTCACACCAAATAAATCATAGCATAATCTGTTGGCAAAGATTTCTGGGAGTCTCTTGCAGAGCCCTCTAATGAATAGTGTTTATGAGTGCTAATCTGTGGCATGTAAACTACCATTTTTGCTAGAGATAAGCCACAATAAGGTGAAAACATTTTTTCAGTGTGTTCTGTGCAGGCTGTTCACTGTCAGTTTGACCTTCAGCTTGAGTTATAGTATAAATGTGAGGCCAAAATGTTTTGTTTTTTTTTTTTTGCAAGTTTTTGATGTTGGAGAAAGTCCACATAATTAGAAAACATATACAGGTTTAAACTGGGAGTTCATACATAATCCCTTCATCATTGACACTCAACTCTGAACCATTTCTGACGTTTGCGAACAGGAAAAAAATACCTTGGTTGTTCTATTGCCAGGCCTCCAGGTGAAGGTAGTAACTGAATGTGGATTATGGAAAAATTAGGTTTTACAAGAAGTAATTTTGTTACCTAAAACTGTTTTTTAATCACCTTTGGTTAGTATTTTGCCTGATGAGATTGATATCTCTTGTAAAACATGTGGCAACCATTACAGGGAAATTGGTCTAAGTGGTCTAAATAACCACAATTTCAAGGGATTTTAATGGAACAACACTAAGGGCTGCTATAATAGTAAACTACAGCACATGACTGATCTAACGGAGACAGGTTTGTGTCTTACACTTTACATGTAAACCACGCATCAACGAAGAGCTCTCCCTCAGTCTTAAAGACAGAAAAAAAGATCAAGCTTGTTTATCTTCCTGTTGGCTTAAACAGTCTTGACTTTTTCTTGCACTCTTATATGTCATATAAAATGCACCAAGAAAGGCAAGAATGCAAGTTACCCCACGCTGTTTAACGGAACAATAAAATAAATACCGTCTGATAAGAAGGAACATGTGTGTCAAGAGTTTCTCAGAAACGTAATACTAATTTTAGGTGAAATGCAAGAATGCTTCCCGTCCTGCAATCTTGATAAACCAAACCCCTCTGGTTGTTGCTTCAGCACTTGCTCATAGAAGCTGGCCATAGTTCCATCACTAGTTTTTCATAAATTTCTCACTCCAAAGAGCAAAGGTGAGCTGTCATGGAGCACCATGATTGTACATGTCATTAGCAGAAACAGCTTGACCATTACAACATTCTTCATGCAAACAAAGATTTTACCTTTACTATACAGTTTCAGTCATGGAACTATGGAGTAAACTTGAGGGGTCAGTTCAAAATACATGTTGCTTGGCAAGGTTTGCGTGGGTCCTGTGCCATAATTCTACTTGCCAACAGTTTTCCCCACTTGAATCGAAATAGTGTTCATTGGAGGTGGGCACCACCACCCCTCTCTCTTTTCATTGACTGTTTTTGTGTGGTTTACCAAGCAGCTTGTCTCTTGAGTTTATCTGCTGCCTTTTCAGTTAGATAGGGACAACAGAGAAGCCTATTTGGACAGAAGTCTGTGTCACCACATGGATATGGTTGCCACTGCTGAGGTCATGCTATGAAAGGAAAATGGAGCACTACTGTTTCCCCTAAGCACTTTGAAACACAAGTGATTACGTTGACTGATCTGTCCAAGAGACCCTAGATGGTGAGGATCAAAGGCAGCCTGTAGACCACCTTGAACTTCTTTTGGCACTAGATTTGGTTTGTAGGGGAAGGAGACGCTCTGGGAAAAGGAGCAGAAGCAGTGTGCCTCTCATTCCCATCCTGATCTTCGTGAGAACACTGGCTCTTTGAGTAAGGATCCTCCCTTACTTCCAATGTGTTTTCGCTAAGCTTTCAGTGTCACATTTAAATCTATGAAGATGAGTGGTTGGGGAAAAGAGGCCTCAGTTCAAAGATAAATTGGAGAGCTCAGCATGGAAAACCTGGCTTCACTAATTCACTGCCTTACTCTGGCACAACCTAAGTAGACTAGTAATAAATCGGGTGGGTCACCACAGTTAGACGATCGGTCTCTTTGGCCTTGGCATTCTGGTAGGTCTTCCTTCCCCATGAAAGCTGGATGAAATTGTTAGAACCTGGCACAGAAAAGGCACTAGAAAGTCAGAGAAAATGCATACCCAAATAATATATTCAGACTTTTTACTCATAGTTCATTCAGTTTTTGTATGTTATGCATCAATAATTTCTGTTCATACTTGTTACATATATAAAAAATATGACAAACATTTCTTGGGTTCTTAATTGTTATAGCAATTTCCCTAAAGTTCATTTAATTCTGTGAAAAAAAAAGAAATATGGAAAATAAAAATCACAGAGGGATGTAACAAGAGTAAGTAAAATGCTGGAACAATTAGCTCCTAAATTCCTATCTATGGGCCAATAGTGTGGTTTGGCGGACACATTATCCCTCTTTCTACCCATGACAAACATATGCATGTGTCCTACAAGACACATTTGGTGCTGAATTGTAGGGTGGGTCTAAATGGCACAAGCTCTTTACAAACAAGTTGAAAAGAAAAGAACAGAAAAGAAAATTTGGGATAAAGAATATGTATCCCAAAGGTCTGAAAATATGTCTTCACATAAACTGATATTGCACGCATACTGGCAATATTTTGTACATATGACAGTGGTATACAGAGTTTTTACATGTGCATGAAAATGTGTTTTGTGTGCTTCATTAAGGTTATATGAAACCACTAAGAAGCAGCATATTTTGACTGTGTTTTATTTATTTATGAGTGAGTTGCTTGGATCTAATGTTTTTGATGTTTGTTTGTTGCATTTACACTGTGGTAGACAGCAAACTAGGTTTGTGTAACAGAACTACAGCAGAAGTCTTGTTTACCAAACTGCTGTTATGGTCCTGCATACTTCTTGTTGATAAAATGGGGTCATCCATGAAACCTGGGGCAGTTTTTCCAGAAACATAATTCCCTTTCTCCATGATTCCACAAGTGACCCTTCTCTTCTTTCAGGTGATCAATTAATAAGATTCATTGGAGAGGGATATAGTTTCACTCCAGCACTGGCAAAGGTACACTCATAAAGCATATGGCAAGCTTGCTTACACATTGAAGACTACATTTCAACAAGACAAAAAGCTTAACAGATTTTATTTAAAGTAAAAATTTTAATCCCAATTTCTTTTTTTTTTTTTTTTTTCATATTTGTCACACTTAAATGTTTCAGATCATCAAACAAATTTTAATATTAGACAAAGAACCCGAGTAAAAACAACATGCAGTTTTTAAATGATGATGATTTCATTTATTAAGGAAAAAAAAGCTATCCAAACCTACCTGATCCATGTGAAAAAAGACCCCCCCCCGACCTGTTGAATAAAGAAATCACTTAAATAGAAGTGAGTGTGTATGTGACAAGTAATAAGTGTGACAAATATGCAAAAAACTAAGAAAGCAGGGAGGGGGCAAATACTTTTTCACAGCGCTGTACAAAGATACTGTAACCGTCTCTAAGCTGTGTCCATTGTGCATACACTCAAGACAGTCCAGAGAAAAAAATAATTGTAGTTACCTTTCATGTAGCATCTGGCAAAGCAGTCTCATGTAAGTATTTTTAAAAAAAAAAAAATACACCTACTGTCACACTTGTAAGAATAAAAATAAATAAATAAATAAAGTGCAATCCTAGTCTGTTGCAAGTGGCGACCTCCAGGGCTGAAAAATTAAGCTAACACAGGAGTTGCTGTTTCTAGAGTGGCTCCAAATCGATGCCCAGCTTAAATGTATGAAAAACAATGTATAAAAATATAGATTTGGTCTCTATGGATAGGTTCCTCCTTCCTAACAACTGGGATACTGTTATGGCTTAAATTTGATGGCTTTGGTTGACAGGTGTGCTGACACGTGCAGCTGTAGCCCATAGCTTGGGCTCATGCTATTTTGAGTCAAGTTTTTGGTGCTGAGAAATAGTATGGCTTGCTGTGTGGTACAAACTGTCCAAGAAGTTTGTGCTTTGGTTTTGATGAGTAAAATATTATTCCGTTACTTACCACTAGGTAGAAGTTGTGTACATCTGTGTGTTGCACTTTACAGTTTATCTATCAGCATTAGCTGATAGTTTAGCATTCTACCTTCTCATCCATATATGGTCACTTCTGGTTGAAAAAATAAACAAACAAACAAACAAAAACACAGTGGCGACCAAAATGCTAACACTGAGGCTTCAAAATGTGTCCACAAACCAATGATTGACACCACTGTGGTTAGAGCCATCTTTTATATACAGTCTATGGTTACACAGAAGTAGCATAAGGCACGTTAGGACTGCAAGAATGTGATTTTGACTTGTCTTGCACCAGTTCCCCCCTGGCTGCTATTAGACATTCACCAAATAAAAGCAGTGTAGACAGAAAATAAAGAGAGGCAGAAACAGCTATTACATGACTTTGGAAGTTCCCATTAGTGATGCAAATTCAAAAAAAAGGAGTGTCTTTCCAGTAGGTATGCTATTTACCCACAGATAGTCCCCTGAACTGTCTGGTTTGCAATAATAAAGCTTTAGAATAGGAATATGCATTCACAAACACTTTGGTTTCTTTCAGTATGATAGCTTTGCTTGTTTTCTTTTACTGTAGCATACTTATAAAGTTCACCTGAAATTCTCATTGCCATCAGTGCAGCTGCCAATATCGCTTGAGACAAACAATTTTGAATAAATCATTATGACCATTCTTAAATAACCAGAAATGAACAGAGTCCTTTCATTGCTGGACATTTTTATTAGCATGTTGCCAAACTGGATTTTTTTTGTGTGTTTTTTTGTTGTTGTTGTTGTTGTTTTTTGTTTTGCTCTTTGAAGTTTATTATTTGGTATAATTGTCAGAGGCCACAACTCTTATGTTTTTAAAAAAAATAAATCAGGACTGACAAACAATCTAAATGATCATAAACATCTTGGCATGCTTGTCTGGAGATCAGAGCAATGTCCACAAATATTCAAAAACAATGACATACCGCCAATGCCCTCTGACATAACTTTTTTATACCTTTAAGGGTAGATTCATTTTAAGTCATACATGCGGATAAAACTTTTCTTGAATTTTAATTGACCATTTCATGCAGAAGTCCTTATAACAGCAGTCAAATATTGTTCTGAAATGATAAGCAGTTTGTCTGTCGGCCCCCTGCCATGTGCTATATGAGATCTGAAATATTGGCTCTGACAAGGGAGTTAGAATAAAAAGCCAATCTTTGTCTGTCTCCAGGAGGAACTAAACCTGAGTCTGTAGGAATGTTCCAGACCATAGAGAGATTCTCTGGTGCAGATCGGAACCCAAACGCGTAGACCATTGTAAAGGGATTATTTGTTCCCATGTATTCCTTACACCCTGCAGCCTACTCTTTTCCCTCTCCACACTCGTCTTTGTGTTTGACTCTACTCCCTGGGTCCACCGAACTGGGAAAATTAGGCTTTGCTGTTTGAAGATTCATGTCCGTTTATTACATGACTCAGGATCTGTTGGTATTACATGTCAGTAGGACGTTAAAAAAAAAGAAAGAAAGAAAAGAAAAAAAACTATGGCCACGAACACTTTCAACCCCATTTTATTTTTTCTTCCTTGTCCGTGCTCTCTCATTATTTCAGCTTGACCTGACCTGAGAAGAGGACAGAAGAATTTGCCACTGGCTGAAGTTTTGGCACTGAGGCAGCCCTAGCCAACCACAACACTCTTTCCATGGTGGGCCTGAGGACCTGTAAATTAGAGAAGATTGCCCAAATCCTCAGATTTTTGATGAATTGACTGAATGTAATGGTGTTTTTTTATCCAGGCAAACAAAAACAGAGGATTTGGCATTACCTTGACTGTCTCACTGTGCAGGGTCCCATAAATTTTGTGCCGTATTTTGGTGTAACTGAGGTCAATCTGCCTTTCCCCTCACTCAGTGTGTATGGAGGATGAGGAAAGCTGAAGACACTCAGCTTGCTGCTATGTTGTTTTGCACTGGAATAGTGCTGCATTGAACCTTTCCCAAGTACTGAGCCTGGTAGCCTATTTATGGACTTTTTCATGCCTCACCTACTTTCAAAAACATTCCATCATTTGTGCACCATTAAATTTGGTGTAGATGGATGTGAGATTCCCTGGATGACTCTTTCAGGTCTCCTAATCTTGGATGCAATTTTGACACGTTTGTGACAGTATTTGTTCTTGGTATTCATAGAAGGTGTTAGCAGTCCCACATAACATCAACAAAATATCTGGTGAAGACATTTGAAGACAGTATCTGCCTAATATAGCTGTCCATCCACTGCACCTACAGTATATCATTGAAAATGCCAGAACAAAGATGTTAATGTTAAATGAAGAAAGATATACTGGCTTTCTTTATGTCAGTTACATACGTCATTACATTATCTTCTCCCAAAATATGTATCTTTTTCTGAAACCTACATACTACACATCCTCAGGAGCAGGAGAAAATGTTTCTTCTTTATATATTCATATTCTATACGTCAGTCTTTACCTGTTATACTCTTATTCTTATGTTGTTTAGAGTTTTTTGAGCAGTATTTCAGTTCAATTCAATTTAATTTTATTTATATAGCGCCAAATCACAACAACAGTTGCCTCAAGGTGCTTTATATTTTAGGGTAAAGACCCTACAATATTAGACAGAAAACCCCAACAGTCAGAAAACCCCCTATGACCAAACACTTGGCAACAGTGGGAAGGAAAAACTCCCTTTTAACAGGAAGAAACCTCCGGCACAACCAGGCTCAGGGAGGGGCAGCCATCTGCCATGACTGGTTGGGGGGTGAGGGGAAAGAGAAAAGAAAAAAAGAGAAGCAGAGGAAGACAGGACAAAACACACACTATGGAAAAGAGAAGACAAATGTTAATGACATGCAGTAGTGGTATATA
>VUQI01037447.1:11023-23139 GCA_015106735.1 Paratilapia polleni | reverse complement strand
TATTGCAAGATTAAACATGACCCACCTGAGGTTCACAGAATACTGAAATGTATGTAGGACCAGAGTCTGAGTTTGTAGGAGGGGTTTAAGAGAGAAAGAGATGCACTGAGCAGCTGGAGCCACAGAGAACTTAAATATATTGTTGCTTCTTCATTTAAAATACAACATTTAAAATACAACACAAAACAACAGTGAATATTTCATAGAGCTTCACAAACAAGTGTAAACACCATAAACAAAGTGTCCATCATATTAAAATGTTAATGCAGGAAAATGTCTCTGGGATGTTTCAGAGTTTGGAATTTCTTTAGTTCGTTCCTCAGGTTCAACTTTCCTCTGGTTTGCAGTCAGTTAGCTTTAGTCAGATAAGTCAGCGTCCAGTCAGGTTCAGTTCCAAAGTGCTCCTGAATTAAGTGAAACACTCAGGGTGTCCGGTGCTGTGCTTTCACACAGGTGAACTCAGCTGAAATGAAAGAAGCAGTGGATGGTCTCCTCCTCCGGCACAGTGAGAACTCAGAGCAGCTCCTCGGCGTAAGGAGGTGATCAGGTTCAGGGGAATCTCAAAACTCCCAGCCTGTAAAACGAGAATGTTACTGGATTAAATCAATAAATACCAGTATTTAATGGCCATAATGAATATAAAATCAGAACTCTCAAAATATTGCTACAACACTATTTTTGGTACAGCAGTTCTTGCACATTATTCTACCTTTTTTTACTCATCATGACTTCTTTTTAGCTTTTATTTAATGAGTATTTAACCACACATCAATTGGTGCATCTAGAGTTATAATTTTAAATGCACATATGCAGCAGTCATATTAAACATACACATCATTATTAATAGCACTGATGGTGCATTGCAAGGCAGCCCCCATAATAGCACCAACCCATAATAGCAGCAAAAGTAATGTAAAGTCAAGTTCACCTATCAACAAAAGAAAACAGAGGCCGCCATGCTAACGCATCAACACACAACATGGCTATGAGGCGAGTTTAGCCGCACTAACTTAACTCAGCTAAACTCACCAAGACACATTTCCAGCACAGTTACTCCTGACAGACACGTTCCTGAATCTCCTCTTTCAGCCTGCACAGGTGTTGTCTCATGCTACAGTTATCGCCAAACAATCACAAACAATGAGCTCATATCTTAATCATTATATGTATAAATATGCATCTAAATACTTTGTTAATCACTTACTTAAACTTTCTAAATGATAGCATGAACACGTTATATATGAGCGTATTAATCAAGAATAAACCATTTTTTTTTCTTGTTTATAACTTAAATAGTAAGGAGGAGTAATGCTTTATAAATGATGAATTATGCATTTACTAATGCTTAAGTGTGTGTAGTTATTATAAAGTGCTACCGAATGTTTTGATCATCCCTCATATAAAAGGCCAAGTACTGTATGTCTGGCCTCCCTTCAAGTGAATTCTATTTTTCTTTTTTCTTTTTTTTTTTGCTTGACTACAAAAGCCAAAAACCCAATTTGTGATTTTTTTTTTTCTTTGAATGCAGTGAGTATAGAGTTTGTTGATGTACAGTTTTGTTGATGATTCCACTTGGTTCAGGGTCTTAACTGGACAGTTATAACTGTCCAGTTATATAGTTGAAAATCCATGCTAATAAAGATGACTAACTCTGGGATAAAAAAAAAAAAAATGAAAAGGTTCACGCTGTATGTAATGTTCATACTCTTACAATATCTCCATTTTTCAGCTAATCTGGCCAAAGGACGGTTGAGCGCATGCCATGGCGAGGCATTCGTCATCTGTTCATTTGTTCACAAGTCACAAGAATCGCTACTCCTCCTACAGTATTGGTCAGAATTTAATCAAACTTACACATAATGATCACCTAATGGGTCAAGGTCACATTTGTAATTCTGAGTGGGTTTTAATTCTCATCGCTTTGTGCAGTACAGACAACCAATGACAAGAAAACTTTCTGTACTTCACACATTACAATAACCTGTGAACTGTGATGAATCGTGAGCCAGATCGTGAGCTACTACGTCACTGACATTCTGGTTTTAGGGAAGCAACAGCTTATCTAGTCATCTCAGTCTATTCACCACAGCATACTTTTCTTATCTTGAGACATTTCTCTTCCACTGTCCTCCTCCTAATACCTAGACAAATTAGTAATTAATTAATACCACAGTGATTTGTACAGTGAGTGTCATATTCTAAGTTTTAAGTTTGTTAGTTTTTGACACATCAGCATGAATTTAGACAAATGAATTCTCGCATTTTGCTGATCCAGTAAGTCTCTTTGTTCCCTTTGGCAAAAAATAAAAGTCAGTGAGAAGAATACAAGTCACTCAGGGTCAATCGGGTAATCTGCACTTTATCCCTTAAGGTATAATTGTCCTCACCAGCCTCACCCACTCCCTTCTACAGCACCAGCCAAAGGCAATTTAGAATATCCCAAAGATAATTTGCCGTAACCTTTGGTTACACTGAAAGTTTCTAAGACAATGTGCAAGCCATTCCACGATTATCCAAGTTTTTTTTTCCTCTTTTATTGAAGCTGGAGTTTGAAGTAGGCTCTCCCCGTCATTACCAGCCATAAGCAGTTTTGTTTATGGGTGTACTTTGCAGTGTTTCTCCTCAGGCTTCCTGAAGAAAATAAAAACAGAAGAGTTCATTCTGTTTCTGAGTCTTCTGTAGCCTTGAAGATGTCAGCTCGCAACATGAAATATAGTGCTTTCTAGTATGTACTGAGGGCTGCATGGTGGTTGTGTGATTAGATGCACTGTGCAGGAGGTTACACATTAAGTCCTCACTAGATAACCTCTGTCGATCAAGAGTTTGAAAATTTTTGAAAAACACTTTGTCCTTTTTTGCATGGAGATTAAAAATTTTGATGCTGCATGTTTTATTTCACATCATCCAATTAGAAATTAGAAAGGTCTCCTTAACAAAGCCCAGTGGATTCCTGAGTAGCTCATTTATTGAACAGATTTGGATGCATGTCATTAACACTGCGGTTTTATATTGTTGCTCTGCTCCAATGGATTTTGCATAATCTCACTTTGTCCTTGGTGTCTTTTCCTCTGCTACACCTTTCAGTCAAGTCCTTGCTGCATATCAAAAGTCAACATCCATTTCCCCTTTGAGCTCATTTCCCACTTTATATTTGATTTCTGATTATTGTCTGTCCCCCAAGAAACTACAGTTACCTTGGAAGAGAAGCAGGAGCTGTATCTGAGGATGTCTTGGTGCTGTGATTCCCTGCAAACTTGGCATTGTTCCTACCTACCCCGATGAACTGAACTACAGGAGTAAAAACACTGCAAAGTTCAAAAAGTCCAGTCCAAACTTGCTGAATGATGTACAATGTGTGTGAGTTCAGTGTGGAGTCAGAGTGTACTGTAAGCTACGTTTGGGCAGAGGAAGCCGGTAGAGAAACCACAGCAAGTGTGCTCAGTGAACCTGTTCGCTAAGTCAATTAAATGTAGCATCAGATCTCAGACCCACTCTCAGCTTGTTACAGGAGACTGGTCAACTCACTTTAAGTGATGTGTATGTCCTAACGTGGTGGATTGAAGACACATTTGAAATTGTGGCCAGACCAGGGTTCTGAATTTCCGGCTGTTTCTAAAAAAGCACAGTGAAGAGACTAATATTCTTTCAGAGAGTATTCAGCAGATGATCCGAGATATACTGATTTGCAATTCCAACTTGTTTTTCACCATTTTTCTCCCCAGATGTATGCATTTTATGCATGGCTGCTCCCTGTAATTTGACTGTAGCAGAGTCTGCCTTGTACCTTGTCTCGTCTTTTTTCATCAGCTCATAAAACAGGAACAATACATTTTTCCTCATTTATCAATGCCTCCACTCCCCCTTCCTTTTTTTAATGCTCTCTTTCTTCATAACTCCCCACATCTTTTGTTGGCGTGCTGGAGCTGACAGGATGGTATTGTGTGTCTGATTGTGGGGAATCTCTGGCAAATCAGTATGTCCCTTGCTTCCTCCTGTTCCTGTGCATAAGGAGAAAAAATAAAACAAAACTAATCGTGGTTAAATGGAAGAATGTGCATCACTGGTACCTTTATAAAATGAACTTGAAATGAATAATACTCCTGCAACAATTAGTCAATTAATTAAACATTCAAACAGCAGAAAATTAGCAGCTGTTTAATTGGGAAATTGATTAGTCGTTTAATGAAGTACTTGAGAGATTCCACACATAATAAGCATAATTTGCAGATCACGGAGTGTACTTTTGTCTCTTTTCATTAGAGCTTGATTCTAACTAAAAATGAGGATATCTTGGCCTGTTTTGCTTTGATTGTGGTCATTCTTTGTTAAAAATGGCCTCTGGCATTGGAAATTGCTTTTAAACTTATTCATTTACAAAAAAGAAAAAATTAAAACCTGGTTTGTTCCAGCTTCTCTAATGTGGGAATTTCAGCGTGTCAAAATTCAGATACTTCTGTTAGTACACTATATATACTATGTGTGGTGCATGAAATATGGCACTGCAGTGTTGGGCATTTGGCTCACCTAAACTGTCTGCCTATCTGTCACAGTTCATTGAGAATAGATTCATGCAAAGTTTTGCACAGTGTTGTATTTACATTTAAAACAGTACTGCACGCAGGGGTTTAAGAGGGCTGGAATGAACCTGAACAGCCTTCTGGCACCTTTTCTTAATGAGTAATTAAATATGATAGGCAGTTTAATACAAAATAATGTCAAGCGAGATCATTTTTTCCTGCTGCAGCTGATGCCATGGAGACAGTGAAATTGCTACCAGGTCCTGCCTGCACACAAGCTTTTTTCCTTCTCATCCCTGTCATGTGTTCATGCATGCAGATGTCAGTAAAGTTGCAGTTGCAGTACTTCCATATCTAGCTAGCTCTCTACAAAGCTCAAACATCTCAACAAATATCAGCAAACACACAAAATATTTCTGTGCAGTTTGGCACCTGGTGTGTCTGCTAGCTAAATGTACAGTTGCTGTATTTACCAGGGAGAAAAAAACCCAAAACATCAGTTACTCTCAAAGACGGAGAAAGATGTAAGAAAGAGAGAACAGGAGAGAGAGATTATTTTCAAAGGTAAGGACTGTTCAGCAAGTGACATTTGATAAACTTGAAATTTAAAGCTTACATGTAAAGTTAATTCTTGATAGATCTTTTTTTTTTTTTAATCAGACAGTACTTGGGTTTATCGTGTTGCTGAAGTTATCTGGTTATTTCATACTGAGAAAGGTATGACAACAAATTAAATGATAATATTTTTGTGTTATTCAAAGTTTATACACGTTAGTAAATGCAGGCTAAACTGGGTAGTTTGCAGTGTTGTGGTACAGTTCGCAGTGATGAACTATGTTGCACTGATCCAGGGCAGATTGTGGTATCCATGGTCACTGCTAGGTTAGGTCCTGGGTAGGAGCATAGACATTATATGAAAAAGATATGGTACTGAAAGAGATATGAATTTAAAATGAAGAGAATTGTGGTATTTGTATAACTTCCAGGGGTGAAAGCTTTTAAAGTCTTATTTGTGGGCAAAGTCGGCAAACTTTTAAGGTTTTTTATGAGATTTGACTCAATATTCTGTACATGCAGTTTTTATGTCCTGTTGACCATTGAAATGAAAGTTCATTTAGATAATGCTTCAAAATAATTACCCTAATAAGTGCCCAGATGCATATGAGTAACAGAACTTGGCTCTGGAGATTGTTTGGTAGGAGTCATTAATCATCATTGAATTTAAGCTGATGATGGTCTTTAGTAACACTTGCCAAATTCTACCTTTATACTAGCTTCATACTGGCTAGGGATTGGAAGGCAGCCACGATAGCTCATGTAACATCTGTTTATAGTATATTGTAGAATGTAGTTGGCTAAATCCAAAAAGAGCAGTACACGTCAGAGAAGCAGCAGGACAGGTGAGCTGATCACAACCTGTCCACAAAGAAAACAAACCTGGAACCGACCTATTACGTGACTTATTTCTAACAGTAATTTTTCACTGCTGCACCGCTACACTGGAGCTTAGGTTTCCCCCACCTTCCAAATCCTGTTTTCACTCCTGACTGCAAGATGTAGTTCTACATAATTAAATCTATACATTGGGCCACCATTATAGGCTACACAACAAATTCAGGGGTACACGACCTTGAACCAGATCATGAACTGGTGTGCATACTTACACATTTCTCAGTGAGAACACTCACTGAGAAATTCAGCCACAAGTACAAGAGTGCAAACAATACCTGTCTACAGTGTACAAGGCAAGAGAGACATTTTCTCAAAGTGCACAACTGGATTAATGAACTAAGCACACAGTAGGACAGTGAGTGCAGAATCTCCTCAACACGTTTTCACTTGTTTTGCAATTTTCCAGTGATATCATTCTTTAAACCTAGCTGCACAACCTCTTATTCGTTTTCAAAGAGACACAGGGGTGCATCCCAAAGTCTGATTTGCACATGCTCATCTGCTCCAAAATCACGTCTGTCTTCATTAGCTGGGGTCATGCTAGTTACTTACTGCTATTATTAACCAAATCACTGGCATGAATCCCCAAGGTTTGCACATAACATTAACGCTGCTTCCACATTTACATTACTGTGTAGTCAGTGGAGGCTCTATCACCTTGGCGTTTAGCTACCAAACTTTACTCTGCAAAGCTATTTTAGCCCCCTTACAGCTAAAACATTCATCATGTATTAGCTGTAAGGGTTGCAAGATGGTGTTGTCCTTTTTCCTGCTTTGAGCCACAGGCCCATAACTCAGCTGATATCAGTCTGAGAATTAATGTGTACATGTAATTTATGACCCACTTAGACAAGGTGCTTTATAGCTTCATACAGTATTTATGCACATTGTATATTCAGCCTTACTCTCAGGATATGGTCAGATAAGGAACCCAGCCTCATACGGCAGTGTCTGTGGGTATTGATGGAGCTATAATGAGAAGGCAGACCTTTTAAAACTTGTGGCTGATCTGTTGAAATCTTTTTTTTTCTGAACAAAGTACATGTCTTGAATCAAACTCTGCTCTTGTAATACTTGTACAATATCTGATTTTACTTTTTGCCATGAATTTAAGTAAGGAACACAGAAGACTAGCAGAGACCAATATGTTCCCTTTTTTAGGTATTATAAAGTACAATGGAGAGATGAAATCGAGCAAAATGTGAAAGAGACTGCATCAAGATACGGTTTCAGCTGGTATTTAGGCTACTTAACAGCTGAGGAACACAGGCCTGTTCTTCCCAAAGCCCCAACACAAGTCGTGTCAAGCTCACCTATTCAGATCACTTCCACTTTAGTTATTTTAGAAGTAATTAAGGTACCCAGTCAAAATTGGTGCAGATGTTCCACATAAAAAAAAAGTGCACTACGAAATAAATTCTATAAATTGATATTTGCATATGTATATAAACAATCTAAAGGGAAGGGACATGATTTCTGATACCAGAAATTTTCTGGTTTCTACTTCTAGTCAGAGTCAAATTTGAGCTTGCTATGGCTGCTTGCAGGTAAATGGTTCCATGTGGAGAGTGAAGTACTATCTCAAAATCATCAGCTAAGTCATCAGATAATACCTAATTAGTTCCCAGACTGAGTGGGGAAAAAGTAGTCATGACTTTTAATTGAACTAAATGATTTCCATGACAAACATTTGTGCAGGATGTGGTGAGTTCCACTGAAATCAGTCTGTGAACCCATCGGCTGTCATGTTCTAGGCCAAGACCTGTCCCTGTTCCAAGTGCCAGTTGTGGTTTACAAATTCAGATATATTTTTTAAAAAGCTAAATCAGAGTCAAACAATTGCCGATGATTTTGGGATTGCATTTTGGCAAATGTGTTCCTTATGCTCTTGAAATGGACTGTTTACTTGCATGCAACCAAAGCCTCCTCAAACATTGGTATATAAAACTCAATAAACTTTAGACATTAATATAAGCTTGGGTCTGTGTGCAGGAGAAGTAAAGTTAAGAAAAAAAAAGCCCCAGACACTACTGAATCATTTAGCTGATTTCCCTTTATACCTCTATCACGGTGCTTTCTCTTCTTACATCCATGACTTTATAAACACGCCAGACAGGAAGACTCGGTCCTTTAAAGTAAATGAATTTGCAATCACTTAGCCTTGCGAGTGACACCTTAATGAAAACTAACTTAGATGTGACTCTATTGTGCAGTGTGCAGGTCTGAGACACAGCTTCTGCTGGTGTGCTCTTTGAGAGTGATATTGCAGTGTCAAAAGGTAGATGAGGTGAATGTCTGAGTGAAAAATAGGATCAGTGCATCCCCTTTATTATTCATGAGCAGGAGACTTTGGCCACTGCAGAGAAATTTATTAGAGGGCAACTCTTTCAACCTTTAAGCAGAGCACCACAGTCATTCAGGCTGTGAATCGTGCCTGGATTTCTTTCGGCAAAGTCTGGCTTTGGGTATTTTTAAAAACTACAGGTAGTAAAGGCAGTTACTCCAAGCTAATATTAGTGTTTGATCATAAATTATATTTCTCTAACTATAGGCTTTTAATGATTTTGTTGGTGAATCAGAATAGCTTCCTGTTTTTCACAGTCTGGGCCTTATATAAAAATCTAAGTAAATCTTGCAACAGATTTAAAGAAAGATTATACGGCTCATATTTTTAGGTAGGACTTTGTGAGCCATCTTTTCAATTATGTATTAGATGTAAATAATAAGTGGACAATGTCCATCACAAATTCTTAAGGTTGGAATCCATCCATCCACTTTTTTGCTTGCTTATCCAATTCAGGGCTGTGTGGGGGCTGGAGCCTATCTCAGCTGTCCTAGGGCAAGAGGCAGGGTACACCCTGGACAGGTCGCCAGTCTGTCGCAGGGCTAACACATTCACACCTACGGCCAGTTTAGAAACACCAATTAACCTAACATGCACGTATTTGGTTTGGGGGAGGAAGCTGGAGTACCCAGAGGGAACGGCACAGGCAGAACATGCAAACTCCACACAGAAAGGCCCCAGCCAGCTGGTGGAATTGAACCCAGGACCTTTTTGCTGTGAGACAACAGTGCTAACCACCACCACCATGGCATCTAGTAGAATCTTAAGTGATTTGTTTGGTTCAGCTTTTTCCATCAGAGCAAATCCCAGACATTTTCCATTTAGGATACAAATCCTGGCTTAGTTAATGTAGTGTCAAAGTGGCCAGTTGGTAATATTCTTTTGCTACATGTAACTAAGGTGTAATTCAGGGTAACTGAGATGTAATTAATGGGTAACTAAGGTGTAATGAAAGTTAACTAAGGTTTAATTAAGGGGCAACTAAGGTGTATTTAAAGTGTATCTAAGGTGTAATTAAAAGGTGACTGAGATGTAATTAATGGGTAACTAAGAGTTGTGGTTTCAGCATAACTGAGGAATGGTGTGGGTGGGTTTTAAATGGCTATCACCAAAAAGATACAAGTTGATTCAAAGGTGAAATTATCCTTGAGTTTTCTATACTTATATGGCTTATTCTCCTTTCTAAGAGCTAATGAGATTTTTTTGTGAATATGCTCTGATAATGATTTGTGTGAGATCCATTCTCCTTCTGTCTACTTTGATCATTTCAAAAAAACAAATTTGCTTGACTGAGAGCACTTCTGAGATCATGATGTTCTCATCAGTGAGTATCACTTTTCTTTGTGTATTTGTAACACACACTCTCAGCAAGAGCAGCACAAAGTGTGGATATCAGAAACTGATGAATAGTTCCAAATTCTGCTGTTAGGCTCTCATTAGGCACTGTGCACTAGCACGGATTTCAAGGATCTGTACCGCAGTAATCAGTGCAGATTAGAAGATTTAGCAAAAGCATTGTTAATATTTAATGAACACCAAAGAACACATTGGTTTTATGCTGATCTAAAATTATTTGACCCACTGTGGTGTACAGCCACACTGAGACTTAAATCCCCTCTTTGTATGCGTGGCAAGGCTAACTTACAAGAGAGACCTCTTATGTTGTAATCAAATATTTATATCATAATGGTTTAGATGACAAGGCCTCTTTCTTTCTCCAATGTTAATGGCACATTTGTCTGTTCCCCAACTTCTGTTATATGAAAATTAGACAAGCTGTAGAAAGTTGCAGGACATATTGTGGGACAGGGAATGACACTTCAAAATGTCTAGTTTACAACAGCAATGTGGCGCTTTGATGGGGACAATATTATAAAAGGAGTTTTAGGAGAGTGGTGGTAAACAGCACTGCCTGTCGTGATTGCTTTTAAACCTCAGAACATTTGGTGTAGTTGGCGGTGTTTTTATAATAATACACCACACACTCCCCATGTCCATGTCAAAGCTCTGTCATTAAATGTCAGCGTCAGCTGGGTGTTTGGAGTAAATCTGAAGCTCTGTAGAGGTTTGTTTTGGACTAATTTGAGCTCGCTCTGAGGGATGGGATGTGGAGTGAATATGTGAGCAGATATTTTGATGTTAATATGAATGAATTAACCAAAAATAGCCTCTCAATCATCACTAATAGGGGCATTTTTAATTTTAATCATGTTTTCTAAAAATATATTTTCCTTTAATAGTTCTATTTGGCATTATCTTTAGGTGGGTTTTATGATTTGTGCTTTTATTTTGTATACTTCTCCATACATACTTCTCCTCTTTTCCAAAAAACTGTCATTGTATTAGAAAAATTACTAAATGGGAAAATTAAGAAATCAGTTAATAAAAAACACTAAAGATACTTTTTTAAAGTTGTGGAGCCATGTGAACAGATTGATCATATGGTAAAGAAGTAAAGGTTTATTGGCTTACGGCCAATAAACCCTAGGCAGGGTCGGGCCTGGTTAGTACTTGGATGGGAGACCGCCTGGGAATACCAGGTGCTGTAAGCTTGGGGCGGCTGTGGCCCAGGAGGTAGAGCGGGTCACCTACTAATCAGAAGATCCCTGGCTCCCCTAGTCTGCATGCCAAAGTATCCTTGGGCACTGAACCCCACATTGCCCCCGATGAATTCATCGGAGTGTGAGTGTGTGTGAATGTTAGTAAGTGGTCAAGTATAGATAAAAGCGCTGGATGAATGTGCGTGTGACTGGGTGAATCTGGCATGTAGTATAAAGCGCTTTGAGTACTCAAACTGAGTAAAAAAGCGCTATATAAGTACCAGTCCATTTACCATTAAAAAAAAAAAAAAAAACCTTTTTGAGAATTTTTTTCTTTATTGCATGAGTAAACTGTAAATGCTGTGAATCACAGCTGGCAAGATGTGATGTAGAGTTCTTTTTAGTATTTTATCAGCTTACCGTACAGTCACACTAGAGAAAACAGTGGTTGGAGACTGCAGCACGACCAAAATTATTGCGACTATTTGCAATGAACTTGCGATCCTGTTGCCTGTGAAATGTTTGCTCTGAAGATGGGGACCAGGTCTGCAGCCACTCACAGTCAGTTGCTGTCTTCCAAGCAACTTTGACTTATCACCGTCTTGATGCACCAGTCTACTTTCGTTTTGCGATTGATAGGGGTCAAGTTGGGGATTACATGTAATGTGTAATAATATGGCGGCAAACAGTGATAAATCAGTCAAAACTGCAAATCTGTTGTCGTCTACGTAAACAGAAATTCACATTAACTAGTAACATTCAGAGTCTAGCAAAAACCTCAGATTTGAAACAGAAATTCATAAATTCCTTTGCAAATCAGTGACATAGCTGCTGCAGGATTGCGATTTAACTGCAAAGTGACTTAGGCACTTGGCAACCTTGCTTTTATATAGGAATATAACTGGAATACAACCAGCTGGCAACCAGTTGAGTTAATTTCCCTACTGCAAAAAGACGCGTTGCAGACGAGTTGCGCTCATCGGTGCAGACTGAGTCAAATTGACTGTAACATGTCGGCAATCTGTCTGTGTTTATAAATTAGACAGCAGTTATGTGCAACCTTTTCCCAGTGATTCCCAGTCCAAGTTGGACCGTGATTGTTTAAAGGTAGGTTGCCTCCCACCAGGCAACCTGTGTAATCATCTTGCGATCAAAAGTGGTTGCATGCTCAACCTCTGAGCAACTACTTGCTCACTGCAACTACTTGCTTGGTCGCTGAATGCAAAAAAAAAAAAAAAAAAAAAAAAAAAAAAAGTATTTTGG
>VUQI01037446.1:13426-26325 GCA_015106735.1 Paratilapia polleni | reverse complement strand
ACTGAAATGTTTTCTGGCTCTGTTGTGCACATTCATTACTGTCAAGGGCTTCGGGTGTATTTGGAAATGTGCACCCTGATCCATCAAAAAAAACGTACAAAATCCATTGCATTCATAGGAAAATGTCATGACAGACTAGATGGTTTCATTATATGAGAGACGTCTGCCTCTCGATCCTGACCTGTACAGACCTGGCATGGTTAATTTAGGGGAACAAAAGTCTCCTTTTGTTTAGAAAAGTATCAAATGAGAACAATTTGTTGACACAAAGGTACATTTAGGTATAGTCACAAGCTGTGAAAGTGACAAAGCACTCAATATTGCCTCCAGATATGGAAAAAACAAAAAGAAACAGTATATAGAGGTAACTTATAACAAAAATCTTCCATCCTCTGATGACTGATGGACTACATGCAAGTAGCCAGTAGTGTCTGATGCAGTAAAGCCCCCCTTTTCTCTGAATGCAGAGAAAACTGGCTGTCGGCTACAGGTTACCTTTAGGGAACATTTGTTTGCAGCATGAGTTAACATCACTACAGTAAATAGAACGACAACATGAACAATTACAGTAAATGGAAATTCATAATCACATATCACAATCATAGTGTTTATCAGTAACCTCCAGAATAAGAGAGACATGGAGTATTTTAGTCCTCCAAACAAACACCAACCTGAGGGCAGCAGCTCAAACTCCTTACTGAGTGGTTGGTTCAGTTTATCCACCAACTCCTGATGGAACTATCTGAGTTTTTAGTTGCTAAATACTCTACTATGTTCACAAGATAATTTTTCATGTTTGATGCAGGGCAGGTAGTGTACAGTGAGTTTAGCATTTTGCTAAATGAGAGCAGTGAGGCTGAACCAAAGAAGTAAAGCTGCGGGCCAAAACAATGAGCTTTATTTACATCTACGTTAAGTAGCTTGCAGTGGCGTAAATCAAACATGAGTTTGTATCCTGTGTGGAAATAATTTTTTGGATGTAGTTCAGTTTTTTGTTTTTTAAAATTATAACTTCTGTTTTTTGGTTAAGTTTAGGAATAGATCATTGCATGAATTAAAACAGATCTTTTCACCATGTCAACCACCAACTTCTACCTGCAACAAGCTTCTCCTCCATTTTCTTTGTCAACACAGGGAATCCTGTCCCAGGCTGTGGTGACAAAACCACTGTCTTTCTGAAAAGGTCGGACATTTGTATTATGCATTTACTCACACAATGACAAGAATTAGCCTACATTATCTGTTGGTGTTTTTCAGGAGAGTTGGTCTAATCATAAAACAAATCTCTGTAAAACAGGCCACCTCCAAAAAAGTTGTTACAATATTCTTTGTGAACTTTTATTCCATGTAGGTTGCATTTCTGTAAAACTTTCCCACAACATAGAAAACAGTTTTATTTGGTATAGTCAGTGTGGAAACACTCCGATGTACACTGGGCCGATTGACAGTATAAAAGATGGCCTAGCCACTGTGACATCACCAGCTGGATTTGGACGCCGCATTTTGAAGCCTCAACTTAGCACCATGTTGTATTATTGGAGCCAGAAATTCCTGTACTTTGATGACAGAACAGAGTGCAAAGTTATCTGCTCAATAGCAAGCTGCATCCATAAACTGGACAGGTGCAAACCACAGACACACATCTATTGCTTAGCACTAAATGCACTAATAAAATACTAAAATTTCACTCACCAAACTTGAAGCCCAAACTTCTTGGATGGTCTCTATCTCACAGTAAGCACAGCAGTTTGTCAGATAACTCCATTAAAATGCTCCAAAAGACACCAACAGCTCAAACATGGACCAGAGGTTCAGTCTAGTGACTTGGATTAGTGTGATCAGCTCCACCTACCTGTGTCTGAACACCTGTCAATCAAAGTGGCCATGCCCCTAACTCCAGAATCCAGATGGATGAGTTGTCATGAACCTTAGAGTTGTCATGAAGGGGTAAACTATTTTTTACACCAGGCTGTAAACTTTCTTTTTAATACTGTATATGTGGGCATTTTAAACCAGGAGTCTGTGGTGGCTGACTCACTTCTGGAGCCAGCCTCAAGTGGCCATTGGAGGAAACTTTTTGTGCAACTTTTGGCACTAAAGCGTTGGCTTCATTTTTCAGCTGTGAAGGTTGCTGCTTGAGTAGGGCCATACAAGGGTACCAAACCTGAACGTTAATGAATCTTTTGGGCTCATCTTTCAGGCTACCTTTCAGTCTATTATCCACTTCTTACAACATATCCCGACTACATAGAAAGTCCTTGCCGTCAAAGTTAGCTTTCCTTGCTTTGATCCCGAATGGCACCCCATTGCTATGTTTTTGCACATAAAGTCCCCAAACATAACAAAGGGTCTTTTGTACATTCCTATTACAGACATAACAGCTGGTTTTAAATGGGATTTATTTTTCAACTTTAACTCAAGAAGTACCTCTAATATTGGAGTTTGCACTTAGTAACTGCTCACTCAGCTCATATGTTTTTAATCTCTAAATCTTCAGGCCACTGTGCTGGTGCTGACATATTTTTCAAATTTCTTACTCTGATGAAATCAAAAACTTCCAGCAGAGGCTTTAACTAACCCCTCTGACACAGATGAAGCATTTATTGACTTGTTGATTTCTGTTTACCTAAGCTTGCTTGTTCACCGTTTAATTACAAACGATAAATGAATGAGATCAATACGCCCCAAATAAATGAAGTGAGGCACATTTTAACGTGGGAATATCGAGCTAAACACTTCTGGCTGTTTCACTGTTTCGTGACCCAAGTCGAGTTGGAACCACCACAGCATACCACAAAACAAAGCAACACAACCATGACCTCAGATTGAAGGGTCTGATGAAACTAATTTAGTCATTCTGAATGTGCTTATTTTCATACCATTTCTGCTACACATTGCACAACTGTATTCTACCATAAGCGTAAAGTGGAGTGAGTTGCAGTCTATTGAAGTCAATGTGGTCTACTGGATTCTTTTTTGATGTTCTTCTTGTGTCCAATTTACCTTCAGGCTTCATGTGTCATTGTTACTAAATGTTTGAGCAATTGAATCAACAAGCAATGCAAAAATAAAATGTGGTTATTTGGATTCTTCATGAGATTTAGATGGTATTTAACATACTTTTGCACACTACATCTAAAGGTCCAGCCTGTAATCTGTTAACTTAGTTAAGTATAATGGGTGGAGAAGGAAGAGACAGCTAGCTTGGTTCTGTTTAAAGGAAACAAAATGTAACCTTTTAACACCCCTAATAATAATAATAAAGTAAAATGTCAGAGTCTAAGTCCACAAAGCAATGGGTGGTGTCACAGTGGCTACATCTATCTTTTAATATGGTAATGAAATGTTGCGGCTCAAGTCCCAATTTCTTGGCCAGACAACATCACAGTGGCAACAAGGCTATGGTGTAGTAATTACCTAGAAGACAAAAAAGCTCATTGAAAATAATAAAAAGAGAGAGCTCTGTTTACAAGCTGATGACACTTTAAAATACACAACCAAAGGTAAAAGGGAATCCTAATCAGCACCAAAACCAGGGAGTAAGACAGGAAAACACAGGAATCTCAACAGGCAATCCAACAAACACAACGGTGAAGACATGACACACGGGGAACTAATTAAACAGCAAGAAACAGGAGGGAGCAGAGCACCGGAGACAACTTAGGACAGAGCCAAGCCAGATACTTCCTCCATAGACCTTTTATAAAGAGGGCCGATGTGTCTCCACGTCTTTCTACTGTACAAGAGTGAAGCCAAACTGTTATGGGAATTAAAGTGTGTGCTGCCATTTTGCTCTTGTGACCAGAGTGTACAGTGGTGACTGGAGGGTGGAGAGATCGTCTGGGGGTCCTGTATCACTTTGAGTGGTCAATAAGACTAGAAAACTGCTATATAACTCTCAGGCTATTTACCATCCACTACCTCCTGCTTGGGCAAAAAGTGAGCACACATACTATCAAACCCTAATCATAAATCCTTCTCCACAGGCCCCTTCTATGGGGTTACAAAAGCATGCATGACATCCTCAGTTAAAATCGGAATAATAATTGCTGGTGTTTGCTTAAATATAACCCATCTGTAAATCATGTTAGTTAGTCTCGTTTCTAAAGAAAGGAAGTCTACACAATTATTTTAGACAGAAATTAGATTTACCAAACATATGGAAACATCAGAAACAAACAATACTATATTGCCTAGTATACTGACATGAATATCGTGCATGATTGTGCTGTAATCTGAAAACACTTCTTTGGCTTTGATTATGCCACTTGTGCCAAACTCAAGGCCATGGAGCCACATTTGGCCCTTCACAAATTTTAATCCAACCTACATATCATTTTAGGTTCTCAGTAAATTTTAGGTGCGCTCTGTGTGCCCTGAACACACAGGTACATATCTACTGATCCTGCAAGTTGACAAGCTACCTAACACAGAATGACACAAAAGAAGGAAACCTGATGTTGACAGCTGCAAGAGAGGTGGGAGGCTGTGTACATCTTTCCTGAGTGCAAAGACGGGCCTGTGCATCCATCTTCTCAGTGTTTAAAGAGCATCATTTGTGTTGTGATTCTGAACCTCCACACCAGCAGAGGCACAGACAGGGAACGGAAGCAGGAAGTACATGAAGTGAAAAGAGGCAAATATAACAAAACATGTTTCTTTAAGCTAAACCTGAAAGTGCAGCTGTAAAGGTGTAAAGACGAGTTTCATCATACCAGAGGACTTAGCTGATTCAGCTGATTTCCTTTGTTTTTCTTTTTGGAGATACTGCAAAGTGTGCAATTTTTTTTTACCATTTTATTTGCAGCCAGCCCTGTCAGAAGGCTCAGCTGCACGTCACATGTAAACGTCATGATCAAAAATCTTTCACTTTTAATTTTTATGAGACTTAATTTTTATGCTAGATATACATATATTCACAGGCCACTTCATTAGGTACATGTGTTTGGCTGCTTTTTGATGTAAAAATCTAATCAGCCAATCACAAGGCAACAACTCAGTGCATTTAGACATGCAGACATGGTCAAGATGACTGCTGAAAAATCCAGCGAGCATCAGAATGGGGAAGAAAGGTGATGTAAGTGACTTTGAATGTGGCATGATTGTTGGTGCCAGACAGGCTGGTCTGAGTATTTAAGAAATGGCTGATCTACTGGGATTTACCTGCACAACCATCTGTAGGGTTTACAGAGAATGGTCCGAAAAAGAGAAAATATCCAGGGAGCAGCAGCTCTGTGGGTGAAAATGTCTTGTTGATGTCAGGAAGATGTCAGGAGGAGAGGAGAATGGCCAGACTGCTTTGAGCTGATAGGAAGGCAACAGTAATTCAAATAGCCACTCGTTATAACCAAGATATGCAGAAGAGCATCTCTGAACACACAACATGTCAAACCTTGAAGCAGATGTGCTACAGCAGCACAAGACCATGCCTGGTGCTAATTCCTGTCAGCTAAGAACAGGAAACTGAAGCTACAGTTCACATGGGCTCACCAAAATTAAACAACAGAAGATTGGAAAAACATTGCCTGGTTTGATGAGTCTCAATTTCTGCTGCAACATTTCGGATGGTAGGGTCAGATTTTGGCTTAAACAACATGAAAGCATGGATCCATCCTGCCTTGTATAAACGGTTCAGGCTTCTGCTGGTGGTGTGATGATGTGGGGGATATTTTCTTGGCACACTTTGGGCCCCTTAGTACCAACTGAGGATCACTTAAACACCACAGCCTACCTGAGTATTGTTGCTGACCATGTCCATCCCTTTATGACCACAGTCTTCTGATGGCTGTTTCCGGCAGGATTATGCACCATGTCACAAAGCTCAAATCATCTCAAACTGGTTTCTTGAACATAACATTGAGTTCACTGTACTCAAATGGCCTCCACAGTCACCAGATCTCAGTCCAATAGAGCACCTTTGGCATGTGGTGGAACGGGAGATTCACATCATGAATGTGAAGCTGACAAATCTGCAGCAACTGTGTGATGCTATCATGTCAATATGGACCAAAATCTCTGAGGAATGTTTCCAGCACCTTGAACCTGTGCTATGAAACATTAAGGCAGTTCTGAAAGCAAAAGGGGGTCCAACCCCTTGGACTGGGTGAGGACTTTGTGTGCATCAAACTGTACTTGAGAAGGCAAATGTGGGACATGCATTTGTGATTGAATTAAAGCATTAAAATAAAATATATTTGTATGGCTCTTGGTGTGATTCTCATTCCTCAGTGTGGCCCTTGATGAAACTGACTTTGACACCCCTGGATTGTATAATTATAAGAAAGATAAAGTTTCACAAACCTTTGCTATTTCCATGGATGGAGAAAGTTATGTGTATTGGCGTGTTGTGACTGCTTGACCCAGATAAAAGCACTTTAGATACTCAGAAACTTGGCAGCAATCAGTTTATCACTTTCAGATGCATCCTATGTCAACATATTTTTCAGAGAATGTGGACTTTAAGTGTTCCTTTAATGTCTCTTTAAGCAAGTAACCTTTTACTCATTTAGCAGATTTCACTCTGAGATTTTTGTGCTGTCCTGCGTGCAGTCCTGGAGCAGCTCCTCTGTATCTGCAGATAATCTGAACTCTAATCTTCCCCGATCAGTTGGCTCAGCTAACTGAACATCATTCTCTTTTACAGACAGCATATGCAGTAAAGTGAGGGCAACGCTGTATCGCAAACAGTACACAAGGCCACATGTAGCTGTGCGATCTTAGAATATGAGCCTGAGAGAAAGTTGGAGTGGCCTGGATGTTTTGTGTAAACTCTCAGGCTGAAACTGGCCTCTCTGCGGCTCAGTGTCACGTCAATAGAAGAGAACACAGAGCGAATCCCAGGCTGAAGTTAACCACCATGCTCAATGCGGCTCTCCTGCTTTTTCCCACAGGACAAGCAGCTTCATTATGAAGCACCGTGGTCTCCTTTTCATCTCGGTGAGATCACCCCTGTGGGGAGTATCAACACTGTGAGCCACATCTGACGCTCTCTTGTCCCTGTTTAAACATTGAAATAGTGTTCCATCATATTGTTGTTCGCTGCCTTCTTTTTTCTTGTCATAATGCAGCTGCTTGGAAACTGCCACAGGACGGAAAGATCACAACGGAGAAAAGAGGTGATCAATTTCTGAGGGAACCCCCACCCACCCAACCACCCACTCTTCTCTCCCTCCTCATCTCCCTGACCCCACCACCTCCTCCTCCTCCTCCCCACTTCAACTAGCCATAATTATTTTGCAAAAGGGCTGCAGAAAATGAACACGCAGAGTAATTTCTCTTGCCCAGTTATGAAAAGCTCATTAAAAAAGGCCTGGAACAAACAAAGCTTTTCCTGTGAGGCCTCTTTTCAAATTCATTTCATAATTTTCCTCTGTTTTAATCATTTATATCAATTAATCATTCCTTGGTGGAAAAGATATTCTTTGCAATCTTCCGTGGGGTTTTTTTTGTTCTACTGAGTGAGAGGCTTGATGAGAATGTCAGGAGAATGTGGCTCAAACCAAGGTGGAGTAGCACTGGCTTTGCCAAAAGGGAAATCAGCTTGATGCAGCGCGATCTCTTCGGAGCTGCAGGAATAATTAAACAATTAAAGTCAAGAAAAAGATCATCTTTACACATCTGACGTCTTTCTAATGAAGCCAGGGGCATCTTATAAGAGAGCCGTTTTGTCATGTAAAACTACTCAGCCTGCTGAATCTCAAACAGGCAAACTTTTCTCCAATAGCAACTGTTTTTGGTTAAACTGAAGACGTCACTTGTTTGCAGCTTTTCTTTTTAAAAAGAGAAGCAGGTCCCCTCTCTCTCATCATGTCAGCAATGTGTACACAGTTTTTATTAAAAGGTGTTGCAGTTGCTTCCAGTTGATGTCTTCTCTGATGTATCACGTGACGGTGGAAAAACTCAAACTGAAGGAATTAAAAGGATCTCAGCCAAATCGAGGTCTTGCAGATTAGCCTTAATAGGTGTTGAAACCAACGACCCGAGGCTTAATGAGGTTGTAAACGACAGCAGGCCTTGCTGCGATTTTTTGCAGTGACAGACGATGGCGCCACTACGCAGCTATTAGGGGGCTTGATATTTCCCAGAGGTTGGAGTCACCCTCCGTAAACTAAGTAGTTATTGAATGTCAACTAATTAAAGTCGGACGTGAGACGAATGCAGGCTGCTGGATGTTGCTACGCAGCTTAAAATAGTCCTGAGAATGGAGATCGTTTTATTGTTATATTATTCGGCTGTCCTATCCAATCTCTCCATTTATGAGTATTATGGACGTTTAGAAGAGATAATATATTTATCATAATGATCGAAGCTCCTTAAACGGGACACTGGACTTACTATAAGGATTTTATTTGGTGTATAAATCCGCTCTAATCTTGTCCCTGCCCCTGTTTTTCCCTATATACATTGGACTCTGTGTCTCTTCTCTCCGGTCCATCTCACCTCCGTTTCCATCCTTCTCTGTCTGCGTGTCCAAAGTCAGTCTCGCCTCTCTCTGATTGGCTGGAATTGTTATTCCTCCTAAATGGACCGCACGCGGATTGGCTGCTGCGGCCCTTTCGTCACGCGGCTGAAGGGGCTTTTTTACTGGAGGTTTCTTCCTGTCAGCGACACATGTAGAACAAGCAGCTAACGGGACCCAGAGACCAGAGCAGAGGACAGTCAATTACAGCCTCTCTGCCTGCCTCCTTGTTTCTGTTTCCCCCCCCTCTCTCTCTCTCTCCCTCTCTCTTCTCCTTTCTTTTGCCAAAACACGCACTTCTCCAGCTTTGAGGACACTACGGCATGCGCAGACCTGTAATTACGCCTTGCGATGGACTCGTTTTTGTTCCAGCGAGAAAAAGAGCACTAAAAGCGGCAGCAGCAGTTAAACGGGAAGCATCCAGTGGAAATACTATCTGATAACTCCATTTGCTTGCTGAACAGCCGAGCTCGAGGGTTTCGCTGCCGCGCGGAGCAGGAGGCCGACGACCGCGCGCGGTAGTGCGTCCGCTTTTTTACCTGTACTTTTTTGGGGGGGACTGTTGTTGTAGCCTACCTGTTCGCCTACCTGTTCGCCTACCTGCCATCCAAGCCGTCAACTTTACAGCCATTACCCTGAAAGGAGACAAACGAGGTGGGTGTTTGTTGCAGTTACAGCTGTTCTGTGTGGTTACAGTGTATTTTTTTTTATATTACCTCTAATTATTCGTAGTTTCCAGAGTGAAAACAGTCGATTCTAGTCCTGGTGTGTCTATTTTAAGTATGCCTTCGCTCACATGTAATAGCCGACATTATGCTGGTCCTTTTCCCGCACTTACATCGTAATAGCTCAAATGTGAAGCTGCGTTTCTTTTATCTTCTTTAAAAAAAAAATGAAGCAGCATCCAGCGGACAGGAGCTTTTAGCACATGGCTGTCTGATATGTTTCCCCCCCTCCACCTCTTTCTCTCCCTCTTCTATTTCCATGACTTGGTCTCCAAATTGCCTGCCCGTGTAATTACTTGAGTTAGCCCATTTAAGTTAAAAGCCACCCCCCTCCTCTTCCCCTCCTGTCCCCTCCGTCCCTCAGCGGAAAAAAAAGAAACTCCTCTCTGAATGAAACTTGACGATGGCCCCGTCTTGTTTATCCGGGAGTCACTTTCAGGTCGGCTTTTTTGATTCATCTCCTTTTAGATTTAATCAGCACTAAGGTACGCTGTGGTTTGTCCCTAAGAGCCATCGCTAATGGGCTTACTGAATGCTTTTCTCTGTGCACCCCCACCCTCCCTCTTCCTAACTCTAATTAGCCTACCTGCCTTTCAACAAAGATTTGGCTCTATCCAGGCAAGTCTGCCGGACCAAATTGGAGAGGATTATATTTGAAAGACCCCACATTAATTTGGTGGGTGAAACAAATGCCAGCATTTCGTTAGATTAGAACATTTAACATCATTACAGCAGGTCTGCGCTGCTGTATCAGGGCTGTGCTGTAGGTATGTGTTCATATTCATCACGAAGGTCAAAGGCCCAGCCGGCATCAGAGCCAGTATGCCAAACTGTGTCACATCAGCCTCTCCTTACTCATTCCCTTGAGTTTTGCAGTGAGCATCACCTCTTTGCAGGTATTCAAACAGAGTGAGGAATTGTGTGCGATTCAGAAATTCTTAGGACAGCTCAACAAAGGCCCGTGCTGTGTGATTGTTCCTCTGGCCCCACGGTGTTATCAGTGAACAGACATTCATCACAAGAGGTCTGATGAACAGCATAGAGTTCAAGGGCAGATTCATTCACTAAATGACTCGTGGCTGTCTGGTTACCTAAATGAGATCAGCTCATGGGCTTCCCCAGTGTTCAAAAAGCTGATAGCTGATCAATTATGACAAATATGTCAACTCATAGGTGTGCACGTCCTGACCGCTGTGTTTACAAACCAGTCCTTAATGTGGTAAAAGTCTGACCAGCAACCTGACATGGTCTCTTCTGTGTGTTCTCAGGTACGATGGTGAATCCCGGAGGCAGCAGCCAGCCACCACCCGTGGGCACAGGCTCTCTGTCCTGGAAACGGTGCGCAGGCTGCGGGGGCAAAATCGCGGACCGTTTCCTCCTTTACACCATGGACAGCTACTGGCACAGCCGATGCCTCAAGTGCTCCTGCTGCCAGGCCCAGCTGGGCGAAATTGGCACGTCGTGCTACACAAAAAGCGGCATGATCCTCTGCAGAAACGACTACATCAGGTGAGAAAAACATTGTGTTCACATTTTATGTTGATCAGCTTTATTTTAAAGGTTATCACTGACTGTCATTATTACAGAAGTATTTTGCTGTTGTAACCTTACTGAACAAGTTAGATCATTGAAACATCTTGCATGAATTTAAAGGGAAAATTGTGCTTCTCATAACCCGTATAACTTTTCCTCTGGATTATATTAAGCAGTGATATTAAATCAAGTTAAAAGCAGGACTAAATTGATGTAGATCTTTGCTGGTCATGCAACCATCGGCAAAGTTTGGTGCATTTCTGCGCAACATGTGTCTCAAATTGTACTAACGTCATCAGTGCTCATTAAGGCGTCCTGGTTGAAGGCTCCCTGGCCTGCCCTGAAAGGACACCAAACATGCCACCATGTTGACAGAGCACAAAGCAAAAGGAGAGTGGCTCTACAGGTCATGTGGCGGTCTGTCCTGTTTCATGGTCAACAAAAGGACAGAAAACTGGTCCTAAACGACTTGTGTTAGCTCTGCAAGAGAGGGGACATCGTTTGTGTTCAGCCCAGGCTCTTATATTTTATTTTCAGAGCTTTTTTTAAACAGTGGAAAAAGGACCATTTAATTAGCAAAGAGAGCCTTTTTAAATATTCAAGTAGGTGTGCCAGACACCCAACCAGAGCCTGCTGATGACACTCATTCTGGTCATGTTGAGCAGTCTTAAGTGACGAGAGAAGACGCAGTTTACTGAAAGGTCACATGCATTCTTGACTCACCCGCAGGTGTGAGATTGGTATTGATTTTTAAGCCAATCAATTAGCTATTTGCTAAACTTAAGTTTCTATTCATGCTAGACAGTCGGATTTTCAGTTTTTATTGTTGTATAATAGAAATGCATCCTCATATTCTAATGGATGGAACTGCACTCCAGTTAACATACAACACTGCTATCAAATCTGCACGGATAATTCAAAATCTAAAGTGCGCCTGTGCGCTCTCACACCCACCTCATAAAAAGGATGGGGAAGTCAATGGGGTACTTCATTCATAATGGGACTATAACGTAATTAAAATTGGAAGGGGGGAAAATGTGGATACACCTTTCCACTTGTAATGAGAGCATGCTTGGTGGAAGAGCTAAAACGCACATTATGGAACCATGAGATCTCTGTGGAGATAAAGACAGGAGCGGGGTAGGAAAAAAAACATCTGACAGTGAGTCTACACAATTAAATGCTTTAATTATAGTCCCCCTCCATTTCCTTTAGTCCTGATGGGTTTTATCTAATGAGATCTGGTCCCTGGCTTGTATCCGCTCCCAATGACGTGTCCGAAATGAATGAGAGCCACACTGCAAACAAAACATTTAATTAACCAAATTGGCTTTTGAGAGAGAGCAAGAGAGAAAGACAGATAGAGAAGAGGGATTATTGTGAAGGCCATTTGCTGCTGTTTTTTTCCCCCTCTTCATCTTAAAGGGGCAGATTCATATTTGTAATAGACTACTAAACAGCTCATACAACATACATGCTCAGCTGTAGCTTCAGTTTATATCCATACAGTTGATTTAATAGTGCTCATCTGACTGATCGGGAGTTGGGACGTATGCCTGGTTTGGGATGATAACCCATCTCCTGTGTTTTCCATGCAGCGCTTGTCCCCAAAAGCTTTAACTTAAAGCCAAAGTTGTGTTTGCTGTGGGGATCATGTTGTTTTAAGCTGGAGGTGATATTATTTCTGTGAGCTGCTAGTAGAGGGAGAATTAATTTACTTGTGGCTGCTGGATTCAGGGAGAATGCTGTCCCCTTAATTGAATAAGCCAAGGTAATTAAATGGCACTTTTCCAATAGAACGTGTGAGGTAAATCTAATAGTTGGTTATTTAATATCACTTTGAAGTCTGCCCACTCAAGCACTATGACAGCACAAGAGAATGTGAACTATTAGGCCAGGGGAGGAAAAAAAACTGGATCTCAGAAATTAATTAAATCGCATGCAATTTAGGGGAAACGTTTATCTTGATTTGTCATAACAGAATTAATTCAAGGCCTTCAATTCACTTGGGGCCAGATCTGTTACTCTGAATTAACCAAGTGTAATTTGGCTGATCCCCCACTGCCAGCACCACCCACCCTCCGACTCCAACCCTACACACCTCCCCATCCCCCCTCCTCCTCCTGAAACACATGCACATACACATCACAGATTCACGCGAACCCTCCCTCACCCTCGCAATC
>VUQI01037444.1:76785-99449 GCA_015106735.1 Paratilapia polleni | reverse complement strand
TAACCAAAGTGCTCTTGAGCTTCAGGGAACAAACTGATGAGCAGACATTCTCCTTCAGGATTTTCTGGTAGAGAGCAGAATTCATGGTTCCATCAATTACAGCAAGTCGTCCAGGTGCTGAAGCAGCAAAGCAGCCCCAGACCATCACACTACCACCACCATGTTTGACTGTTGGTATGATGCTCTTTTTATGAAATGCTGTGTTAGTTTTACACCAGATGTAACAGGACGCAAACCTTCCAAAAAGTTCAACTTTTGTCTCATTAGTCCACAGAATATTTTCCCAAAAGTCTTGGGGATCATCAAGATGTTTTTTGGCAAACGTGAGACGAGCCTTTGTGCTCTTTTTGGTCAGCAGTGGTTTTCTCTCCCATGATGCCATTTTTGCCCAGTCTCTTTCTCATTGTTGAATCATGAACTCTGACCTTAACTGAGGCAAGTGAGGCCTGCAGTTCTTTAGATGTTGATCTGGGTTCTTTTGTGACCTCCTGGATGAGTTGTCGATGCGCTCTCGGAGTAATTTTGGTTGGCCGGCCGCTCCTGGGAAGGTTCACCACTGTTCCAGGTTTACTCCATCTGTGGATAATGGCTCTCACCGTGGTTGTACACATACACTGAGCTAACACAACTATTTGGCTGTAGAAACATATTCTTTTTTAGACCAGTTATTCATTTGCTTTTCGATTTAAAGTTCTCATTACTATGTAAATGCTGCTAACAGAATATGCAGCAAATTTAATTAATGGAGGCTGGTTGCTACTTGATTTGAGATTTTATTCAGCAGAGAACAAACAAAACAGTAGCAGAAATCCTCTCCAAAAAGTGAATGATAGTCAGTTAATAAAACAGTTTAGATCGTTGTGGTCGATCTTGTTAGACATTTACTATATAACTCTTTTGAAGTGTGACAAAACAAGTACTTGGGCTCTTTATGTTATGATTCAGCAGGACTGGGTTGGATTGGGTTTTGTTTTCTTTTTACTTTCTCTTTTTCTACACTCTCTTTTCCAGTATTCTCGGGTGGAGTTGCTGGGCTGGCCTTATTTCTGGTCTCCGCCTATGGGTGGAGCTTCTCGGTGTGAGTCAGCCTTTCCTCACCTGTTGGCAATGTAGTCATCAGGCAGCAAGTATAAGAAGGACAGGTGGTGCTACAGCTCCCTTCCAGACTGCTCCTGTCAATATGGTGACTCAGTTTAGAACCCTTTTTTGTAGCTTTGTGTTTACTCACCTTGTTTCTCTGTGCTCCCTGTAGGTACCTACTTGAAAACCTAGTCTGGAATCCGTTGGCAGACCGACTTACCTGCAGTTTTGCGACGGCTCCTACAACTCTGTTCTGTTCTCCCTCGGCACCACCTGGATTCCAGAAACACCAGCTTACCTGCACTCAGCTTGCCTGCCCGCTCTCCACCTGCTGATTCAATACTTCTCCCACGCTCTAAGGATTTGAACGAGTCTGACAAGAGCCAAAGTGTGATGGCTAGACGACTGGGTCAGAGCATCTCCAAAACTGCAGCTCTTGTGGGGTGTTCCTGGTCTGCAGGGGTCAGTATCTATCAAAAGTGGTCCAAGGAAGGAACAGGAACAGGGTCATTGATGGCTCCAACAGACGAGCTACAGTGCATCGCACTTTGTTGCGTATGGTCAGCAAAAGGGGAACACAATATTAGGCAGGTGGTCATAATGTTGGTCATAAAAATGGAAGAGCCCAGAAATATTGGAATCACCTTAAATTTCCTGGGAGCATGATGCCATTGTGATCATACAATCAGATCATTTTGATATATCAACCTTATTTACACCCTTGCAGGAAGAGTTTTAGAGGGTATAAACTAAAATCAGTCAGACACGGGTCTTACTCTATTATTGCTGCATATGTTTTGTAATTGCTCAATAAACTCTTAACATCAAATTCTTCAAGATTTTGGTTGCGTCAAAAATTTTGACACAACAGACATTACTTTGACATTATTCTCATGCCTGCTATGTTTGGGTGGGCAGTTAAAAATATTAGGTGGGCAGCTCAGAGACAAAGACCAGAGGTCAGAATAGCTGACAGAAACAAGTGGTTTCTGAGCCATTTTCTGCTTTACAGTTTCTCTGAATCGCAAAAATACCAGCTCTGATTCTCTAAACCAAATCCTCAGTGTCCTAACACACAATCTGTAGATCTCATTTAATCTTTTTGCAAAATTTTCACTCATTTTTGCTCAGTGACTTGTTTTGTGACGTATAATGTTAACTACAGGAGGCAGATGTTAAACACAGCTACAGCAAACATACAACCATTTCCTAAACACAGATTAAAATTGTTCACACTTGATTAAACTGATGTAAGCCTGTTCAGTGCACAGCAAGCAAGGGTGAGTTAAAGGCCAAAAGACTGCAAAGTTTCTAAAAGATCAAACATTTTGACACAACAGTCCTCTTTGATATTTATCTCGCACATCGGGGCCACATATTGCCTGCTATGTTTGGGTGAGCAGCTTAAAATATTAGTTGGGCAGCGTGGGTGAGACAATGATCTCTGACAAAAATATGCATAATAAACAACTAATTTGTTCCAGTCCACATGTAGCAGCTTTATGATGGTTTCTAACAGGCTGAAGAACAGCAGATGCTGCAGAAATTGACATCTGCACATTTATTCTTTATAAGAGCAGTGCAGTAAGCACACACACACACACATACAGAGGCAGAGTGTCTCCAAAACAAAACTGTGTTACAGTTGCAGTAAAGTAAGATGAAAATAAAGAGTAAAGTTCACTGAGACAAAATGCAACATTTTCACCAAATTCATGCTCTAGTTTACACGTAACTGTCATTAGAGCTTACTCTGTAGTGTAGTGGTTTACACACTCACCTAATGAGTGAAAGCTCACCAGTTTGATCCCAGGAGGAGACACAAATCCCATGGGTTTGCTTCAGGAGGGGCATCCAGTGTGGAAAATCAAATGTGGCAAACCCTTGTGAATAAGTGAGCAGCTGAAAGTAGTAGCTTACTTGCTGTGATAAGAATACACAACAATACTATGATTTAACAATTCAATACCATACTGCACATCTAAGGGAAAAGTTAATACAAACACACAGTAGCAGGTTCTCTCTCACTGCCCTGCAGTCAGACAGAAAAGTTTTTCTTTTTTTGATTTTTATTTATTTATTTTTGACTGAATTGGACAGCAAACACACAACACATACATCTCATAATCTTATTTTTTCAAGAATAAAATAGCCAAAAAACTGCATTCTATGTAATGCTGGGAGGATGTTCTTGAAAAAGGCCAGAATGCAGCTGCCTTATTTGCAAGATTTTGCAAGTTTTACTACAACATTTGTATAGTGCATCTCTAATTCAATCTTCTACTATAACGATTTTATTTTATATACACAGTGCTTTGACTCAACACAAGACTGGAGCTGGCTAGGTCAATAAAACTTTTGATGGTCAATTTCTAATATAAGGCACTGTCTTTTAAAACAATCTTAGCATCTTAACAACAGCTCTTGAAAACAGTGTCAGTTGTAGATATGACCTAAAATCCCCAAAATTCCAAAATTCCCAGGAAATGTCTGAGAGCCTCTATGGGACATATTCATCACCTCTTCCTGGTCAAAATCTAAAGTAAGAGCTGATGTTAACAATGAGGTGTATCACCAACTATGTCCTGCTGAAAAAGTAATACCATGCTGCAGAGGCTGTATTAAATCAGTGTAGTTGCCTTCAAAATTAGTTTTGAATAATACAACCTACCCAGTAGTAAATCAGAATCAGACACAGTCATACAGTCATGTGAAAAAGAAAGTTTTCATAGGACTCTCTGCAGTCCTGTGATAAATTCAGTAGCTTGTAGAACCACCTTTAGGAGCAATAATCTGCAATATCAAACTTTGCAAAAGCTTTTCTTTTTCAGCCATTCTGTTGTAGATTTGCTGCTGTGTTTGGGATCATTGTCCTGTTGCATGACCCAATTTGGGCCAAGCTTTAGCTGTTGGACAGATGGTCTCACATCTGACTCTAGAATACTTTGGTATACAGAGGAGTTCATGGTCGACTCAATGACTGCAAGGTGCCCAGGTCCTGTGGCTGCAAAACAAGGCCAAATCATCACCCCTCCACCACCATGCTGACAGTTGGTATGAGGTGTTTGTGCTGATATGCTTTTTGTTTTTCACCAATTGTGGTGCTGTGCATTATGGCCAAACATCTCTGCCTTGGTCTCATCTGTCCAAAGGACATTGTTCCAGAAGTCTTGTGGTTTGTTCAGATGCAACTCTGCAAACCTAAGCTGTGCTGCCATGTTCTTTTTAGAGAGAAGAGGCTTTCTCCTTCCAAACAAGCCATACTTATGTAGTCTTTTTCTAACACTGTCATGAACTTTAACATTTAACATGCTAACCGAGGCCAGTAGAGTCTGAGATGTAGCTCTTGGGTTTTTTGCAGTTTCTCTGAGCATTGCACGATGTGACCTTGGAGTGAATTTGCTGGGACGTCCACTCCTGGCATGATTGTAGCATTGTGTTAACACACACCTGAATGCTCCAGACCAGCAAACTGCCTAAACTTCTGCTTTTATAGAGGTGCTCACACTTGCTGATGATCAGTTAATCAAGTGCATTTGATTATCAGCCCCTGGCTGCTACTTACCCTCTGAATTCCTGTGGAAGCAGTATGGATGTATGTAGTTTTTCACAGGACTGCATAGAGTCCTGTGAAAACTTTGTTTTTAACATGACTGTACACCTCCTCTCAGAACAACACTCAGGGCACAAGTCAGATCTTCATAAGAGAGAAAATAAAGTAATAATAAGCATACAACACTTTAAACTGCATTAAACTTGCCAGGGTCTATAACTTTTATTTTAACTCTTAGTCTATATTGGACATTAACTTTTCTTTTTTTGCCTTGTTTTTTATGTTACTTTGTGTCTACTCTAGCATTAAATTGCTTGCACAAAAAGTGTGTGACCCTGTGCATGAGGGGTGGTTTTCAGTTTTAGAAAACCAAAAGTATGCAGAGCCTTCAGCCCACACGCCACCCCTCCCCTCACAGCTTGTAGTTTTAAGTAGCACTTCCTCTCATTTTTATCAAAGTTCAAAGAACCAGAGAAGAGGTAAGATAATTGTTTTATACTGATGAACTTTAAACAGTCAGTAATCTTTCTGAAGTTATGATAAAGATTGGTATCATTTTTCTCAGCTGCTGACATTTAAAACTTGTGGTAATGAAACAGCAGCTCACAATAGAAAGAGTTAGTTAAAGCACAATTTACAGCCAACATGCACAACAACACTATTTTTATTCCTTAAAACACACCACACACACACACACACACACACCAAGAAAACTGGAGGCACTTTATCCTTTTGAACTAATATGTTTTAGCGGCTATTTGCCTACGAGTGGATGAATGTTAGCTAATGAATTGTACATGGCAAATTTTATGCAAATCCCTGAATTTTGTCTTAAGATATTTAGAAGCAAAAGCCTGAAGGCAGTCTGTAATAAAAGACATGCAATATGATAAACACTTAAAATTCAAACAGCTACTTGACTCAAGAGCACTAAAACTGAAATTGCCTTTACATGGTAGCATCTTAATTATTCCATTAGCTAACAATTGTGTTTTGTGTTTAGTTAATTAAGTCATTTAAATAGTAGCTTAAGTGAAGCAGGAAGTAAGTTACACGTCAAATTTAGGGCTTGAAAGAAACACCAAGCTACTCTTGTTCTTGTTGAAGCTTGGACTCAGTGTGTTATTTTGGTGATTTGCAAAACAAATAAAAAACAAAACAGAAAACAAAAAAAAAGCAAAGCAAAACAAACAACAAACAAACAAACAAGGACTGGACTGAAAATGAGTGAAAGCCTGGAGCTCTGTTGCTCAAGACTATTTAAAAATTTTAGAAGAAAGAAAAATATGAAGAAATGAGGGGTGACTCAGGATATTTGCACAGTACTGTAGTGTGTCATGGATTACTATAATTTTCACAAGATCTGAATATGTGTGTTTTTGAGCACAAATAAAACTATTTTGATCCATCAAAAAAGTTTTGTGAATATAGTTTTAAAAAGTTTATGAGTTTGAAAAGCTGCACGCACAGCTTTTGTGTACAAGGTCTTTGTAGTGGTTTAAATGCACCAGCAAACACCCTGCTGTACATGTTACAGAAGCAGCACTGTGAACAGTGATGCTTTAAACCAGCTGTTGCCTTTCGTCATATTCTAGCGCTGGATTTCTCCATAAACAGGAGCTATAATACTTCTCTCTGTGTCTCCATGTCTGCCTTGTTTCCTCCAGGCATGGCCGTCTACCAGCAGCCCACCCAGGTGGTGACAGTCAGCTCCACCACTACTGGTCAAGAGCGTGGGTATTGGAGCACCGACCTCTGTGATTGCTGCTCTGATATGGGCACCTGTAAGTCAACCCAGCAAACCCTACAAACAGCAGTGACTTCTGCATCAACTGTCTCCTCAGACTTTGTTTTGAACTTTGTTTGCAGTAAGGTAGCAGGTTTCTGAAGTCAGTATATAAAACACAGGGTGCATAGGCAGGTTGTTAAAGGAGTATTGAAAACTGGAACAAACTCATATAGATATTGTATTTCTGTGTATTTTCTTCCCTCAAGGTTGCTGTGCCGTTTGGTGTTTCCCCTGCATGCAGTGTGAGACAGTCAGTAGACATGGCTGGTGCTGTGGCGCGTCACTCCTGGACTGCTGCTGTTTGGTGTCCTTCACACTCCGCAAGTCCATCAGAGAGCGCTACAACATCCGTGTAAGGCTGAGAGGAAAGGAGGGATAAGGTTACTGTAGTTAACTAAAACTAAAGACCAAAAATCTGAGTTAAAAACGGTTTTAATGGAAATAAGAATGAAAGCTAAACTCTGAAACTATATGACAACCCAATTCTGAAAAAGTTGGGACACTGATATAAAATATAAATGAAAACACTTTGCAAATTTCGCAAACCCATATTTTATTCACAATAGAACACAGAAAACACATCAATTGTTTGAACTGAGAAAATTCACCATTTTAAGAAAAATATTAGCTCATATTGAATTTGATGGTAGGAACATGTTTACACACACACACACACACACACACACACACACACACACACACTCGTTTTGACATCTTAGTGGGGAACTCCATTGACATAATGCTTTCCCTAGCCCCTTACCCTAACCCTAACCATCAGAAATGAATGCCTAACCCTAACCCACTTTATTAGGTACACCTTGCTATTACTGGGTTGGACCTCATTTGGCCTCCAGAGCTGTCTTAATTCTTCATGGCACAGATTCAACAAGGTGCTGGAAACATTCCTCAGAGATTTTGGTCCATACTGACATGATAACATCACACAGTTGCTGCAGATTTGTCAGCTGCACATCCATGATGCAAGTCTTCTATTCCACCACATCCCAAAGGTGCTCTATTGCACTGAGATCTGGTGACAGTGAAGGTTATTTAAGTACAGTGAACTCACTGTCATGTTTGAGCCTCGTGACATGGCATGTTATCCTGCTGGAAGCAGCCATCAGAAGATGGGTACAGTGTGATCATAAAGGGATGGACAGCAACAATACTCAGGTAGGCTGTGGTGTTTAAAGATGCTCAGATGGTACTAAGGGGCCCAAAGTGTGCCAGGAAAATATCCCCCACACCAATACACCACCAGCAGCCTGAACTGTTGATACAAAGCAGCATGGATCCATGCTTTCATGTTTACGCCAAATTCTTACTCTACTGCCTGAATGTTGCAGCATAAATTGAGACTCATCAGACCAGGCAACACTTTTCCAGTCTTCTATTGTCCAGTTTTGGTGAGCCCTTGTGAATTGTAGCCTCAGTTTCCTGTTCTTAGCTGACAGGAGTGGCACCCGGTGTGGTCTTCTGCTGCTGTAGCGCATCTGCTTCAAGGTTGGACGTGTTGTGCATTACAGAATAAAGATGGAAATGTAAATAGATACTCACAGCATTTACAGCATGTAAGTGATAGGACACGGGAAATACCTCTTGGGATCTAATCTGGTATCCACACTCCGAGCCAATAGGTGGCGAAAATACACCGAACTGTAGACCGCCTAAAAGCGAAGAAGAAGAAGAAGAGTTACTCAAGAGTTATTCAAACAGCTTGTATAATGTGGATGTTGGCTCGTAAAAAAGTCTGGTGGATGCTACTGCAGCTTATAGATGTGTATCTAGTTCGTTTCCGAATATTTAACGTTGCCATTTTGTAGCTTCAGATGATTTCGAGATGCTTTCAAAAGTGAGAATATGCTTGGCTTCGGGCTTGGCCAAATTGCCCACTTTTGTAAATTCAAGAGGGGCGATAGGAGTAACATCTGTCCTCTGCAAACATCAGCATCGGACCTTCAGCTCTGAGTCTGCTGGTGTCAGGGTAAGCTGCTAACAAAGGTTTCTCTCTGTCTCTGCTAACCTACGTGGATTTTATGTTCACGTTTTTTGGCAGAAGTCTTTCAAACCCTTTTTAGGGCTGATATATTGGTTAAAACGTAAACCTATAGTTCGCTTGTAAAGTATGATTCCGCTTTACTGATTAAACTACTACTACTGCTAACTGTGAAAAATATCTTGAAATGGCTCCAGTTCAAGAACATCATGTTTACATCATGCTACTGCACTAAAAATAAAGATCCAGTGACATAAAATCAAATTTGCACAACCTCTCCTGCATAACATGTAAATCTGATATCACAACTATTTTACTTTAGTAAAACTCCAAATGTAAGACTTTTACTTTTGATTGAGTCCTTTCATTGTGTGCTGTTGCCTGTAGCAGCTGAACAAAATGAAACTTATTAAAATTAAAATTAAATATGCCTAATGAATTTGAAATCTTAATCAGATTGTCTGTCTTGATATCATATGTAGTAGAGGTCAAGAGATAGGCTTAACTGTTACAATTAATTTCTGAGAAAATGATTAATATTCATAATAAAAGTAAGATACTATGAGCTTTCCAATAGTAATAACAATTGCCTTTAACTGACAGAGCTTTCAAAAGCAAAACCGAAACTTAGAAATGTGTTTTAAAGGTATTGATAAAGAAGAGTAGTAGATGTCAGAATTATGTGATATGAACACACTGTGACAAGATACATCTAAAGGTTTACTCCATCAAAATTATCCTGGACTAAGTTCAAATAATGTAAGAGCTTTGATGTAATATTGGACTATTAATCAAGTAATCTCATGTCTTCTTGAAAAGAGACTCCAGAAGAAGAAGAATATGTAAATCTAACCTAAATAAACACAAAGCTAAGTCAAACGCGCTATCTCACGAGTTAAAACATAAACATTCATTACTTTATCATTATTAACTTAGTTTTACTCACCACTTTTAATTACGTTTTTATCTCGTGTCATCATTTTCAAAGGAAACTATAATTACAATCAAAATCAGAATTATCTTCAGGTATATTGAGTGCATTCATAACTTTTTTTATATGTATTTTTTATATTTATTTTTTAAATGGTGCTTCCAATATTATCCCTATATACACTGCTCAAAAAAGTTAAGGGAACACTCGATCATCACTGTATAACACAAAGTCAAGTAACTTTCAGGGATATCAGTGATGTTGCATAACGTTTGCCAACGTCGTCTGAGGACGAGAATGGGGCACCAGTAGTGGACGTCCCGGTCCTGGTGTTCTCTGGCGAATGCCAATCCAGCTGCACAGTGCTGGGCTGTGAGCAGAGGTCCCACTAAAGGATGTCCGATTCTCATGTCATGCTCATGGAGTCTGTTTCTGACGGTCTGGTCAGAAGCATACACATGAGTAGTAGTAGTAGTAGGAGGTCATTTTGTAGGGCTCTGGCACTGCTCTTCCTGTTCCTCCTCACACAAAGGAGCAGATACCGGTCCTGCTGCTGGGTTGATGCCCTTCTACAGTCCTGTCCAGCTCTCCTCCTGTAACGGCCCATCTCTTGCTATATCCTCCAGACTCTTGAGACTGAGCCGGGAGACACAGCAAACCTTGCTATGACACATATGGATGGGCTATCCTGGAGTAGCTGGACAACCTGTGCAACCTGAATGGGCTGAAGGTACCGTCTCATGCTACCAGTAGGGACAAGGACACTACAAAAAGCAAAACTAGAGAAAAATCAGTCAGGAAGGATAAGGAGAGAGCAATGGTCTGTGACCACCACCTGTAAAACCATTCCCTTTTTGAGTTTTGTCTTGTTGTTTCCTCTCCTGTGCATCTGTTGTCACTTTCGTTTACACCAAAGCAGGCAAAATGGATTTACAAAGGTTTATGCTACCTTACTGGACGGATTTAATATCCTTAAAGTTTAAGTGACTTTGTGGTGATCAAGAGTCCCCTTAAACAGAGGCATTTTACTCCCAGTTGTCTTACAGCAAAAAAAATTTAACGATGAAATATCAACTAGTTCCTTGGGGAAATATTGATACGTTACTAAAGCCCGTCTAAACTTCTGCCAGTTGGAATAGCTTTTTTCCTCACTATTAATAATATATCTCTTGTGTCACTGAATGAAGTAGAGAAGACAGTACTGCTGTGAACATGTTTTCTCCACTCTGTTCTAGGTTCTATATGATGGGCTTTGTCCCATATGTGCAACAGAGATCCGTTTCCTCCAGTTTCTGCAGAGGAACCGGCCTGAGAAAGTACATTTTATTGATATTTCTCTGCCAGGCTACAATGAAACGAAATACAAGGATATCACCTATGAGATGGCCATGAAGGAAATGCATGCGATTGATGAGAAAGATGAGGTAAACTCAGAAGCCTCTGACTTAACCAAGACTGTAAGTAATCTGCTTGCCAATATGCAGTTTATCCTAAACGTTGTATTATATAGCTTCATGCTGTGTGTTGGCAGGTTCACAGCGGGGTCCCAGCATTTGCAGTCATGTACAGCGCCGTAGGCCTCGGTTGGTTGGGTCGCCTCATGATGTGGCCACCTGTGAGACCATTTATGGACAAATCCTATGACATCTTTGCCAGGAACCGCCTAAAGTGGACTGGACGTGGGGAGGAGTGCAACACAGGACGCTGTGAAAAGAAAATACCCTGACTCTCCCATACAGAAAAAAAAAAGTGTGTTTAATAAATACTGTAAATACATGAAGAACTGCATAAATATCCTGTATAACCACTGACATGGAAAACATACAGGAATTTATGTTGCTAAAGGCAAATAATGTCTGAGTAGATATTGATCGTGTCGTCGAGTTAAAGTAATTAAAAAATATCTACAGGACTAAACAATGATGCAAAGATAAAAATTATGATTGTAAAATACGGCTGCAATTTGCAAGATGAATGTATCCAAAAAATATCACTGAATGTACAGCTTTCATTAAATACAATTTAAAAAGCTATTTTTGACTGATATCACCATTTTCCCATGATTTTTATTCTTCTTCTGGTATGTATTCACTTATCAGATTGGCCTAATGTCCCTTCTAGCAAAAACACTGATAAGGTGACAGTCAGATAAAAGAAACTGGATATGGAAGCAGATTAAAAAAATACAACCCCCCCCCCCAAAAAAAAAACATGGCTGTACAGAGAAAGAACCTTACTAGACAGAAAGAACAGTGTGTTGTATAAAGGACTGTCATGTATTCAGCATATGCACAGTACAGAGATAAGACTGAAAGTCACTGAAGCAGAATATGATCAATTTCCTGTCATGCACTGTTGTTCATTCAAAGCCGATTAAGAGCCAAACTGTGAAGAATCTGCCACTAGATGTCATTGTAGGTCTGTGAGAGTGAATTGTGCTTAATTCCAGCTGCCATTGATCAGATCATTGATGGAGTAACAAATACAAGAAGAAATCTCAAGTTCAGTGGATTTGTTTGTATAAAAGCTAAAAGTAGTGAACCTCCCTAATTATTGATTTATGTTTTGTGACCTATGTTTTGAAAGTAATGTCCGTGTGCTGTGGAGATAACACATGAGCCCCTCCTCTTTAAGTGCATGTTTCACCAACAATACATTGCAGTGTCGAACAGCATGTGCTGGTTAAAGGTTACGTGAGTTCTGGCTATAAGACAAAGATGTTTACAAAGCACATGGATATGGCATAAAGCAGACACGTGTCAGTTTGATTTTCATACTTTTTGTGTTTCTTTACCACAGCAATTAGAGCTGCAAATTACTGGAAAATTAAGACATAAAAACAGGGTTGGAAAATAAGCCTCCTAAAGTTAGAGTTCAGTAGTGCCTTACTTTTCTCCCTTTTAACCATAAGTATAGTGTAGTTCCAGGTTATTTTAAAGTTTAGCATATATATATATATATTTTTTTATCTAAGTTGTATCTTTCCTTCACTTTATTTGGACCCATGGTTACCTAGTCAAAATGCCCCTGGTACTCTATGGGTACAATATATTTAAACTATACATCCAGGCTGTAATCTAAAGCATGACCACATTTGATAATATCCATTAACCACTGCAGATTTGCAGTTGTTCGTATCACATGTACCTTCCAGCTTGGGCACAGCTTCCAAGAATTAAAGTGCTGTGTGTGCTGATGAGTCACAGCTCTGTTTTGAGGGAGTTGTGTATTTGTGTGTGTGATGTGCGGTGACGTTCGAAGCACCCAACATGAGTTCACTGAGACCTTAAGCTGTCACCCCATCCCTAATTTTAGACTTGTGCTTGTCAGCAGTGACAACACATGACCTTAAGCCTGTGTGTCTTATTGAACATTGGCCAAGCTGGTCCACCACCCCCCACGCACACACACCCCCAGCCCAGCCCAGCGAATGAGATTAAAGCCCTGCGTGTAGGAAGGATTGAATCAAGTGTCAAAACACAGCAGAAAAAAGTGACTCTGACAGTCTGTCAAAACTGGTGTTCTGGATTTCAGAGAGCAGAAATTTGCTGGAAGAGGAACTGTGAAGACAGAAAAACTTGGTGTTGTGTTTCAGGTAAATCTTCAGTGTATGCTAACACATTTTCTGTCAAGGTTACAGGGCTGACACACTGCTGTGGTTCATGACCTTTCCCCACTTCGTGGAAGACTTTAAGTTAAGTAGATGTTTGATTATTGCATACCCAGGCTGTCTGCCTTTCTGTTTGTGAAGCCGCCTCAGTGTGTGCACCTAATTTTACACAGTAATAAAGCATACAGCCCTTACTGATAACGATATGAGATTAACCACAGGCAAAGTGTATGTTGTCAAGATGCAGATATGGATGTACAGATCGAAAATAAAAAGTTATTTACAGCCCATGTAGACTTGTTTATGTGCTGTGAGGTTTCATGTTACATTCCTACGGGGATGGGACTAGGAAACAGTAGAAGTGCCATGCTATTGTGGAACACAGTGATTGTACTCTGTTCAGTCAATCAGAGTTGTTTAAAGCAGAGACAGTGTGCCTGTCCTGAGCAGACAAGCTATGGAAATATCAGTACATTGCGTTTTGTTAGTTTTTATCTAGTATCCCTAATATTAATTAATATGTGATATTTTAACTAATATTAATATGAAATATTAATATTTCATCTTTCACCGTCAAAGTCAGAACTGTCTCATAATTAGGTTTACAGGAGAACATATTGCAATAATGAAACCAACATATGCTGTACTTTTATATATTATAGTTATATTTAGCCAAAATATACTATTAAACTAAGATCCTGATCATGTATATCTACTGATGATCAATATGCAAATATTGTCAGCATGTTGCTTAACACACTGCTGTGACCACAGAGCACCATCACTGTGCAGACTAGGCTTAGGTCTTGTTCTAATGTACATTTCTGTGGATTTTTCTATATTCCTGTTGAATATGCTGCTGCAGCCTAACTCAGTGCTGAGTGATATTTAAGCTTCAACTGACTGCTGCTCACCAAGTCAAACATGGGTCGCTACCTGGGGTTCTGTGAACAGGACTTTGAAATCGTACTGCAAAATTAGGTACACAATGAACCTTCTCAGAAAGGACCATCGTCTGGCTAAAGCACCACTCTGCCTTGACCTACATGGATATTCACAGCTGTCTCCTCCTCAACCTTCCAGGTTTGCAAGAAAAGCTCCTTTCAAAAAAGTAAAGCACAGCTATACAAGCTCTACCTCTTATCGCTTCCTTAGAGACTTTACAGAAGAAGCAAGACATCCTCAGACTGTGCGTTTTTATTCATCTTCTAATAAGGATGCCTTCAAAGCCAAAGCTCCAGTAGGGATTTTTCAGGAGGCTCGGAACAATTCTCTTTTAAGTTCACTTGGAGGATTTCTTGGTCAATCATTTAATCGATTGTCAAGACACATTAACATTTATTTCAAAAGAAATGATGTTGTAAGTCTGTCTGAAAATGCCAGCATTGTTGTCTCATCTCCAGAATATGTTTGCAGGTCACAGAGGATTAGTCAAAGTCAGCTAGCAGCGACAGGGCAAAATATTCCTGAGAGCAAAGACAGAACACTGACCTTGAAATGCAAAGACAAACAGGGGAACTCCGAAACAAGTCAGTCAACCCAAGAAACATCTGGACTGCAGTTATTTCACATCAGCTCTCTGGCGACAAGATTTGGTGAGAGCTACAGTTATGTTGCTCATCACATCAACTCAGTGTTCTCTCAGGGTTTTGCAAAAGTTCAAAAACAGGAGAATTTGGAAACCATGTCTCCTACCAGAGATAAAAACAGAAGACAGAAGAGAAGAAAAATGCAAATCACAGGTAAACAGTCTCATGTAAAGCTGAGTAGTGAACAGGCAGCAGTGGAACCCAACAATAACGCCAGTACCTGGGAGGAGGGATACCTTCACTTTGCAAGACACATTAATAAATACTTTGGTGCCAAAGTAACAGATAAAGCTCAGAATAGGAGAGAACAAGTTCCCATGGAAAAGAATAGCGCTTACAAGAAACACCTTTTAATACAATCTACCTCACAAACTCACAGTGCCAGGTCACAATTGAAGCAAGAAGAATCTATCATCCCAGAAGCTGGAGGCCTTTTCCACAGCAGCTGTAATGCAACTCAAATCGGGGAGAACTATTTCCAGACATCCAGTCACATCAATCAGTATTTCAAGGGTCAAAGTGGACTGAATGAGGACATTAAATCCCAAAGGACCCCTGAGAGACTGAAGATTGCATCTTTTATGGACTACCTTCGCAACCCCACAAGTGCCATTCCAGACCTGCTGGATGCTTATCGAAAACTGGGCGCCCTGTCGCAGACAAGCAACCCCAAAATGTCTGCCCCACAGGCAATATTAAATAAAAAGGTGAGTTGAGGTAATATTTTCATTAATGTCCCATTAATGCCTTATTAACCAAGGTAAAAGTAAGGAACTATGAAATACATAAAAACCTGCTGTCTGTGCTAGAGAGGCTAAACTACATAAAAAATAAACTGTTATGTAGTTGTAATTTCTGGTTGCATGTCGCCAGCTTGTCTTGAGTAGGAGGCAAGCAGAGGAAACGACACGTGTGTTGATGGGCAGTCTGAGACTGGCTTCTAATCCAGGAGCTCTGACTGCCTGCATAGAAGCACTTAATGAACATCTTATCCGCTACCCCTCTTGCAAAGCCTTAATCTGGAAGGTCTGTTGAGAATTAAACAGTCACATATACTAATGTTTAACAATTGCTTTGATCTAATTAAATTTAAACTATGGTTCTGTTTCCAGGAGAAAACTGCAGTCACATTGTTGAGGCAGCGGCGAACCTGCAAACATGACCAGGAACTTCAGGCTGCCTTAAGAGAAACTTTGGCTCTAATCGGATATGCAGATCCAGTCAAAGGTCGTGGCATTACAGTTCTCTCAATTGATGGTGGTGGAACAAGGTAACTGTGAGAAAGTGGTTTATCCATCAAAGATGGACCTTCAGCATGCAATACAGAAATATACATCACATTGTTGTTTTAAGAGTTGTTTTGTCTGCAAAATGTCTTCTTCTTCTATCACTGAAGGGCACAATGCCAGGGATAATATCTTCAAGTTAAAATTGGTTGTTTCACATGATCAACAGCGCAAAACCCGAATTTAAAAAAAGTATGTTCACTGGGAGTGACCAATGCTAAGATTTTCATTGGGAGTGACCAGAATGGACAGGGTTAGAAATGAGTACATCAGAGGGACAGCTCAGGTCAAGCTTGGAGACAAAGTTAGAGAGGCAAGGCTGAGATGGTTTGGACATGTGCAGAGGAGGGACAGTGAATATATTGGACAAAGGATGTTGAAAATGGAGCTGCCAGGCTGTAGTGAAGGAGGACATGCAGAGGGTTGGTGTGACAGTGGAGGATACGAGGAGGCAGATGATCGATGTGGTGAACCCTAAAGGGAGCAGCCGAAAGAAGAAGAAGAAGGAGAAAATAGAAAAATAGTAAACGCTCACTTTTGAAAAGATGAAAAGTGCAAATGTTTGATACTTTTTGGTAGTTCACCTAAACCCAGAACCTCAGTTAAGATGGTGTCTGACCTTTGCTTTTGGGTACAACTAAGTTAATGTGTTGATATTCTTAATGATTTTCTGTTTTTTGTTGTTGTTTGTTTTTGCCTTTTTGCATCAGAGGTGTTGTGCCTCTTCAGATATTACAGTTGCTGGAGAATGAGACAGGCAAAAAGATCTACCAGCTGTTTGACTACATCTGTGGAGTGAGCACAGGTGACAAATAGTAAACTGACACTAACATCTTGATGCATGCAAGTCTGAATCTATAACATTATTTCACTTTTCTGTGTCTGTATCTGTTTATTAAAGGTGCTGTCCTAGCCTTCATGCTGGGTTTGGCCCATTTTTCTATAGAGGAATGTGCTGACATGTATCGAAGATTTGGTTCTGAAGTGTTCCGGCAAAACCCACTGGTTGGCACTGTGAAGATGGGCTGGAGCCACTCTTACTATAACACTGAGACTTGGGAGACAATACTCCGGTTTGCTCAAAATAGACACACTAAATGTTCTTCAGTGCTTCAAAGGAGTGAATTTTTAACAAGTTACTAAGACACTTTGTTTTCATCCTACTTAGCGAGAAGCTGGGTGATAGAGTACTTATTAAAACAGCCAGAGATGACTTCAGTCCCAAGGTAAGAAAACTGCACTTTCCTATAGTAGGTGAGTTGCTGACCTCATCCAACAGCACTGATCAAATGAAGCTGGATCAGTGACTTTAGAGCTGCTGTATTAGAGCACCCCACTGTGGTCAGACTACATGTTTTGATTCTGGTTTAAAACCTGGAGCTTGCCTTCTTTAACAAAGGGTTTTGTTGGTATCTGCTTAGGTTTCTGCAGTCAGCACAGTGGTAAACTGGGGTACCAGCCCTAAGGCTTTCGTCTTCCGCAACTATAACCATAAACCAGGTTCTCTTAGCCGTTATGCAGGAGGCTCAGGCCACCAGATGTGGCAGGCAGTGAGGGCATCGTCAGCTGCTCCAGGATACTTCCAGGAGTTCACCTTACAAAGCGACATTCACCAGGTTGTAAACTACAGTTCTTTCTGCATTCTGCAATGCAAGAATGAAAAGTCTCGATGCATGCTCAATCATACAGGTAAGGAAATCCCAGAAGGTTGATTCTGCTACGTCCAGATGAACAGAATCAACCTTCGGGGCAAGAATGAAAACTATACCATAAAAGACACACTTTTGTTTTGGCTGGAAGCTGAACAGGTGAAACAAAAAATGTGATAAATTAGTGATAAGGGAGTGTGAAGGGACAGAAAGTTAATGGGGTGGAGGTTAACCTCATATTTTACTTAAAAATAAATAAATTAATAAATAAATAATAAAAGCCCCAATAACTCAGTCATTCACCAGCAGTGAATTAATACAGTAATTGTTAACCATTAATCGTTTAAAACAGCTATAACTGGTATTTTTATAATAACAATGAATGAAAAGAAAACAAAAAGACTGTGAAAGGGGTCAACTGGAGTGATGATGCAGTGCACACATATAAAAGATGTAGTAGCCTCCATGATGCCACCCATTTGTTTATAAAGTCCCATTTTGAAGCATCAAATTAAGCATTTTGACCATTCCCATCTTGGAATCTTGGTACTGAGAAACCAAGGACACTGTATGCTCTAGCAACTTGTCAATCACAAGGTGCCCAGGCCTGAAGTTATATCCTGTTTTATTGTCTACTTTGCTCTATATAGGACAATAACTTACAAAATGAACATATATGACTTGAAACTAGCAATTAAGGCTACAGGTGAACAAGTCAAAAATTTTCCCATTCCAATCCGATTCAGAAACATTGGCTTAAGGTATCTGCCAATATCCACTCCACTCATCTACTCATCCAATACCAGTGTTATAAGTGAAATAACATCAATGAAGTTGGCGACAAGATGTTATGTTACTGGAAATGCAGTAAATGCTTCTAAAAATAAGTGTTACACCAACATAACGACTGTGTGAGAGTGCCAGAGAGAGAAAGCATCATTGTCGGAGCTTTTCAGTGATGTCACACACACTTCACCATAGTTTGCAGTTAAATTAAGAACTACTGCAAACCTTCAAATAAAAGCTGTTGGCGTGGCCAGAGTGAAAAACCTCCAAGCTGTTGTTGCTTTGCTGTTAGCTTCCTCCATGCTATGCTAGCTCTCCAGCTAGCAACCTATATGATGTTCGATCCAGCTTTTCAAGTCAGGATCGGACCCGATATCTGATCCAAATGTCAGATTGGTACATGTCTGATTGAGACCATCATAACCATCATCTTTTATAAATAGTCTTTGAGTGTGCACAAATGCCATACATTTAATATAAAAACATAAAATAAATCTTTCCCTTCAGCAAAAAGGAAAATCCACCCCCTTTCTTACCAGTCCCACCTTATTAAATTTTCTACAGTCAATAAATGAAATGTTTTATCATAAAGCAGTTCTAATAAAGTAAACTTACTTATGGTTTTTGTGTGGGTTTGATCTAATCAAAAGGCTTATTCTTTGGACTTATAGATTTATTTATGTGTCTTATTAGGATGGTGGAATTATCCTGAACAATCCCTGTGCCTTGGCTGTCCATGAAAGCCGTTTGCTGTGGCCCAAGCAGGACTTCCAGTGTGTGCTGTCCCTGGGCACAGGTCGCTATGACAGTGCTAAGAGGGGACCTGCCACCTCCACGAGCCTGAGGGCCAAAATCAGCAATCTGATCTGCAGTGCCACTGGCACTGAAGGGGTTCACACCCTTTTAGACGACCTGCTGGCCCCAGATGTCTACTTCCGCTTCAACCCCATGCTGAGCACTGATGTGTCCCTTGACGAGAACCGACCGCAGGCCCTGGACCAGCTGCAGAGAGACACCCAGAACTATCTGGAGAGAAACCGGCCCAAATTGGCCAGGCTTTGTTTGGTGCTTTCAGCAGAGCGCTCAGTTGTTAGGAGAACTAAGGACTGGATCAGTGAGCAGGGCTGGCAGATGAAACAGAGATTGATATGAGTAGGGGAGATAAAGGATGTCTACAAAGATATGTATATCATATGCATAGAAGCACACGTTTTCAGGCAGTGGAGAAAAATTACAGAAACACCTAAAAGACAACAACCTTGATATAAAAAGCTGTTTGGCAAAATGGAGTTTTGGACCTTTGGCATAGGTCATGATTGTAAGTTTATGTGAGGCAGCTTTCAAAGGAAGAAACAAGACTATTGGTCCATCATATGACCTTCGCTTAACAGTTCAAATGTGTGGTTTTATTGTGGTGTTGTCTGATCCTTTTGGTATATTTTCTTTTGACTTCCCAACATAGACAGAACAAATACTCACATTCATGAAATAAGCACTTTCATGCACTTAAAAAAAAAAAAAAAACTTTCTAATGTATGAACATAATTCACTATAGTTTTTACTGTATTTGAAAATGAATGGATATTTATGAAGATTTTTTTTTCTTTCACTGAGCATATTATATGTCATTCTTCAGGTTTTTCAACTCAATAAAGAGATTATACCAGTCTTTGCAAATTTATAATTGAAAAAGAAGTCTTCCGATCACTTGAATATAATGGGTTAAATCCCCCCATGTGTCTGGAAGCAGTGCCCGCCCTGTCCACAAAAGGCTGACTTTGTTCCAAACAGAAACGCTTTGTGTGTGTGAGAGAGTGTGTATTCGTGCCAGCCAGTGTGAAGATACAAGGTCAGTGACCCACCCCCATCTACCATTTATCTGAAAATCAGAATCAGCACATATGAAGAAAAAGCAAAAAAATATTTGACCCCTTAAAAAGCTTCAAATTATTTTTGCTACATGCTAGCTGGATGCCCGTAAACCATAATCCATCAGCTGGTGCATGACATGGCAGTTCTGTTTAATTTTATCCACCCATCACAATGGAGATGACGTTATATTTATGTGTGGATTTCACAATGGATTTATTATAACAGGTTCTCGGGGGCCTGTTTGCCAGGCGTGTGACCCAGGCTAAGGACAGCCATCCCTATCAGACTCTCTTACCATGCTCTGTCACCTTTTTTAACATAATGGAATAAAAAAAATTACACTAAACCCAGATGCTGCTGGAGAGGTAAGGCACAGTATGGAAATGTTGCTGTGAAACTACTGTGACAGAAGATGGGAGAAAGGTAGCAGCCTGCTGTCAGTAAAACAAGAAGTGGAAGAAGAAACCAAGGAGCAAAAAACACTTAAAGGTAGGACCCTTTACATTTATCAGCTGTATCTTATTTGAAAAGAAGTACGTGGTGTTAGAGTACATTAGGAGACTTCAGAGTAGCACAGAGTGTATTGTCATGCAAAGGAGTGTGTTATTCCTTGCAGCTGTCTTTCAAGACAAGTATCAATGGAAGTCAAGGTCTTAATGATGTCATAGTCTGGGTTGAGATGTGGGGCTGGTTGACAACTGCATCAGCAGATTTATGTGAGAGTGAGTGCTGTGTTGTGCAGCTCCTGCTCCTGCTATTTGGAGAACTGATAGGCACTGACATAATTTTTGGAGCACTGAAGTTATAACATGATGTGGATACAGATATGCATGATGTCCCAAGAACAAATTCATATGACTTTAGTGATCCTTTGGGTTTTCCTCTAACACCATCATCAGGTCATAGTTTTTAATATATCTATGAAAATATTCCAAAATCTACAAGATCAGTTGCCATACAGGTTTTGTACCGATATTCATATTTCATGGTTGATCCCTTCACTCACTACCATGAAACTAGCATTGGTAGTTTATTTTGTAGTTTGCAAACATTTAGATCCTCTCATGTATGCAAAACATGGTAACATATATAGTAATATAAATATATGAAAATAGAGATAGTATGTTGTATTTCATTCAACTGAACAATTGTTCCTAAGAAAGTGCTCAGTGAATATATGTATTCCTATTGTTTTTTTCCCACTTTCACATTTTTAGGGAGAAATGTTGCCACAGTTTACCCATACCAAACCATGAACTGAGTATTCATCTTAGTGAGACAGTACTGTTTTGATTGCACTGTGGTGATGATGTAATTTAGCACAGTGTCCTGCTCAACAGAAGCTTCTCTCCATCCTGTTCTTGTGCGCTCCCTGATGCAGTGACGTCAAAGTGCAAATGATAGGTGCTCTGACTCCGAAAAGGCAGCTTGTGTGGTTGAACACTCCCTCTCACATGCCATCTGCTCTTACCCGAGCCCTGAACACTCGTGCCAGTGGGGACCTACAAGCATAGAGACCTTTTTGTCGTCACTGAGCTGGCCCCGTCTGCCTCTGTGCCTCTTCAGTGTGCAATCTGGTGCATGGCACTGATCACGGCTCACTTTCAGGCCCGCCTCAGTCCAGTGTATGGGGAAAAAATGCCCATTCTGAGAGCCAAGCAGCTTAACATACCCCTTCTGTTTTTGTGTCCTGTGTGGTGCAAGTCAAGATGTGTTTCTGATGTTAATGGAGGATTGTAATGGTTTACATCACAAGTGCACTGATACGCCCACATCTGAATGAAGAGACCTCAAATCTATTATAGTGAGAAATCATTATTCAGTCACAACAACGTTTACTTTTAAAGATTTGGTAATGCAAATTTTGACTGCAATTTTATTTTAATCCTTAGGTTGCAGTGCCACCTCATTTTACCCCACCTCAACACCAAGCTATTGTTCCGCCCAGTCAGTGCTGATCTGTACATGCAGCACCATGTGAATGCCTGAAAGCCCACTCAGGTCAGGACTCTCTCGACAGCCGTGAGATGGCTTTTGTCTAACACAAATACAGCTTCTCCTGCGTCTTTGGCACTCCTTCTAGAAAAGAACACTGCCTGTCACCTCACCCCCCCCCACCCACCCACCATAGGATTTTCTCAGATGAATGGTAATAACCTTATACTCCTTTCCAGTGTGAATGTGAATGGCTCTGTGTACAAGACTCTCTTTAGCAAAAACTCGATAAGTTCTAATTGGTATTTTGAAAAACTGGTGGAAATTAAAAACAAGAATTTGAACCTGTATTTCTTATGTATAAAAGTTGTATATTAGCAGCTTTTGTCAGGATGTCATGTGATATGAGATGTGCCAGATGTAGGTTTCATGCAGTGGAAACAAATATTGCTTTCATGCTCTGCTGCCCAGTTTTCTGCATTCAACAATAAAGCCCACATTCTGATGTCATCAAAACCAGCAAGAATGCAAACTGTACAGAATCTGGGTTGTTTTGTGCTTTCATGTGGTCCACCCCCCCACCACCAC
>VUQI01037444.1:55354-76765 GCA_015106735.1 Paratilapia polleni | reverse complement strand
GCCATATAAAAAAACTTCTCTTAACTGTTAGTGTAGTCAGTTAAAAAAATAATAATAATTATCTCTTTGAACTTTACTTATTGTGCAGAAATTGTTTTGTGACCACACTGATGAACTGTTCAGCATCACGAGAGCCTGGTCAGAACAGTGAAGTGGGTGAGGTGTAGGTGTTTTTTGCTCCTCATTCATTATTCATGAGATGGGTGGGCAGAGTGTAAGTGGCAGTGACGGACAGAAACCCAATTACTGATGTGTATGAACTCCTCTAGGGTTCTTGACCTGATATTTGAAGGACTGGGGTATTAATTTCTACACAGCACAAACAAGAATAATTTCCTGGAGAAAAGTCACTGGATTATTGTTGCTGTGGGGAAGTCACAGAGATGGGGAGGAGAGAGTCCTGATTTAGTACGAGAAAGGTAGGTTCTCATAACTTTTTTAGCTTCATCACACTAACATGATGCACAGTTCATTACATATTAATAGCAAACTATTTTAAAGAGAGGCATCAAATGAAATGGTTTTTGTTCACACTGACAGATTATATTCGACCTTCAGCATGAACTTAACCACAATTTATTCTTGTCAGGCATTCAGGGGACTCATTTACATGTGTGGGAGGCAGTCACTTGTAGACAGTTTAATAACCTGATCTTGTGTTGTTTGTACAGTTTGTTTGCACATTTATGAAAATATTCTGTTAGCAAATCTGACACAGCAGTAGCGTCTACATAAGTGTTTCTATGTACAGTTATGTATTACATGTACTGTTATTTTATGCCACTTCTTCCACTTCACTATATTTCAGTGGGATGCATTTAATTTAAAAAAAAAGAAAGCATTGTAAAGCTGATAAATACATTTCAGTAGTACATTGTTTAATAGTAAACCAGTTATTCCCAGCCAATGAGCCCTGTAGCCTTTATACTTAGAAACAATTGTCAGATGTTTCAGATATCTAGTGTTTCCTTCTAACTTCACAGCTAATGTAACAGTCGACTGACACTTGAAGATGTCACACTGGCCAATGGCCAATATTTCACACACAAGAAAAATACGAAACTGTGTAGCAAAAATTACTTTTGTCTTCTTTCCCACATCTTAAAAAAAAAATCTCACAACCTCACCTCATGCATCAGTAATAACCAGTTTCTCACAGAATAACCTTAGGTACATTTGTTTAGGTACAATTTTTAATTAAATATTCTTATTTGTAATTACATGTTTTTACATTGTAAAATCTAAGTTTTCTCATTCAATAATTTGTTCAGGATGTATGACTTCTATTTTAAATTAATGTTTTATAGATGTCTTCTGTTTCTCTTCATTCAAATTGGGAGCACAAAATTTGGTGACCACGATCATTTCTGGACTAAATGAAATATAAAGATGGGGACATTGGTCAAACCAGCGCTGCTGCTACTTTTATGGCAGAGTGTTGGAGCTTTGGATGTTCCTCTGGAAGGTGAGCCAATAGATGTGTCAGTTGGCTGGTTGTAAATTTATTTATGTGAACTGTCTTCTCACATTACTTCTTCTTATTTCTCTGCCTGTAGTCAGACAACCCCCTACTATCATAAAGCAGTCAATGAAAGAGCACATTGTTGACCCCAAAGGCACCATGGTAATAGAGTGTGAAGCCAAAGGAAACCCTCATCCTATGTAAGACCTAAAGCAAGAACAGTTTTCTTTTTTTTTTTAGCTTTCATCAACACACCACTGATTTTTTTTTTTCTGCCTTTTTGTCATTTGCTCATCTGTGAAGTTTCTCATGGAGGCGTAATGGGAAATATTTCAATGTGGCACGTGACTCTCAGGTGTCAATGCGCAGGCGCTCAGGGACTCTGGACATCTATGCCAGGAACAATCCAGAAAAGTATGAGGCAGAGTATCAGTGCATTGCCTCCAATGAGTATGGATCTGCATACTCCCACAAGATCATACTGCAATTATACAGTAAGTTTGGGACCACTGAAGAATAAACTGTTTATGTGTGTCTACCAGTGAAAAGAGATGACTTCAGCGTATGCAGTGACGCTGTCCAAATGGGCATTACATTGAAATGAAAAGCCACAAACTCTGTACATTATGTTGCATTTCAATTTGAAATTGGTTACAAACTTCTGCAATGCATAAATGACAACATGTGAGATTTGCAATATTTTTGCTTCCATCCAAAAGTACTTTCACTCTCTGAGAATTCATCGGCTAGGGTCCTTTTCATTTAATTAATTAAACTTAAACTTAGAATGTAACTAGACTCATAAGAAACAATGTTTGTGAAAACAAAAAATCTAATGAAAAGATCCAAAACAACAATGTGTATATCTTAGTACAGTACCATGCTTACTTTACCTGTACTCAAGCCCAAACTCATTTATTCTTGTTGAAAATAGAAACATTTTAAATTCATCACAAATTTATACTTTTTTCAGTGACTAATGGCATTGCAGTTTTCAGTAAAAGTTACTCAAACAGGAGTACCTTTATTCACTGAAATAACTACTTTTGCTTACAAGCAAGCAGACCAGTAATTAGAATAGGGCCGAAACATCCAACATCAGCTAGAATACTGCTGTTCATATATCTAATGAGCACTGTCATCAAGCAGCAAACTTGGCTTTGCATCTCAGAGAAGAAGTTTGGCTCTATTTGTGCAGGAGCTCCTGTGTGGCCAAGGGAGATTGTGGAGCCTGTGGTGGTGAGTGCTGGCTTGCCTCTCGTCCTCTCCTGTGACCCTCCACCTGGCCCACCTAAACCTGAAACCTACTGGATGTCCAGCTGTAAGTGTCTGATACACAGTGATGAGCTGGATCAAGCCTAGGGTTAGATAAGCAAAAACAGGAAGATTTTGATCATTTTATCCTAAAGTCATTTGAATAAAGGAACTTTTTAACTTTATGTTTCATTTCAGGCTCATATGCGAGACCTTTCAACTGGCCCATTCAGACAGCTTTCCCCACCATGCAGCCTGTGCGGCAGGATCACAGGGTTTCCATGGGAGTCAATGGAGATCTATATTTCTCTAATGTGCTGTTTAATGACTCTGCTGTTGATTACTGCTGTAATGCCCGATTCCCATACAAGAATGCCATTCAACAGAAGATGCCCGTTGTTGTGAAGGTGCTTACAAGTGAGTATGATTGTGTTCACAAGTCATATATAAACAGTGTTTGTGTATGTGTGATCCTCAAGTGAGTGAGTCCTCTACCAGGAGCCTTACAGTTTGAGGGCTCTGTGCAGTATATTAGCTGTTCAAAGCACTGTACTCCTCTGGACAGAGACCTCAGATGTTGTGCCTGGAATCTGTTGGAGCCACTCTTCCTGTTTGGGGGCTACAGCTCCTAATGCTCCTACTGCTACCATTACCACTGGGACCACTTTGGATTTCACCTTCTACATCTGCTCCATTTAATCTCTCAGTCCCGGGTACTTCTCAGTTTTCTTGTGCTCCTTATTTCTGATGTTGCTGCCAGCTGGGATTACATCATCTGCAGTCTTCTGCTCCTTATCAACCACCACTATTTCTGGCTGGTTGGCCAGAAGCTCCTTGTCTGTCTGGAAGTTGGGGACTTCTAATCTATGTGCTGCACGGATGTTCCTATACACTATCCCAGCCACTTGGCTGTGCATTTCAGTATAAGCTGACCAAGCTTGCATTTTACATACTCTCACTATGTGCTGGACTGTCTCTGGCACCTTTGCACAGCCTGCAAATTGGGTACTGTCGACTGCGATAGACTTGTGCCTCTATGGTTCTGGATCTGATCTTAGAGTTTGTTGTTGCACTGCCATGTTTAGAGCCTCTGTGCTGTCCTTTAGGCTGGCCTTTTCTGGCCACTGGTAGTATTTCTTAGTATCTGTTAATGGTACATCCCATGGAGGGGCTTGGTCTTCCATCATACACCCCAATATATTTCTTCAGCTGCCTGAGGCACTTGCATCAGCTTGTCTAGGGGGGTGTCTTCCTTGTTTCATCATGGATTGTGGCTCTGACACTTACTAATTAGCTTCTGTTGCTCATAGAGCCTCAGGGTGCTGGACTTCGGGTAGAAACCTTGACATCAGTGGCATCTATCTCCTCATTTGGCCAGCTTATTATTCCAGCTGGGTATCTGATGACTGGTAGGGCGTATGTATTGATGGCTTGAATCTTATTCCTACAGTTGAGCTAGCTTCTCAGCACCTGTCTTACCTTATAGAGGTAATTGGCTGTGGCTGACCTTCTTGCATCTTCAGTGTGGGTCCTGTTGGCCTGTGGGATACCCAGCTACTTGTAGCAGTCTTGTATGTTCACTATTCTGCTTTCTGGCAACTCCAACCCTTCAGTCTGGATCATTTTCCCTCCCTTTGTCACCATTTAGACCCACTTATTCACATAGTTTATAGACACTCATCCAGTTGTTTACACATAGAGCACAGGCACAGCCAATTGCTAAATGCAGTAGATGAAAAGGAAGCAGATAACAAGCTGGAATGTCAGGTTATTTGGCTTGAAGCAGGTCAAGTTGTAAGCATTTCTACCAATATATATATATTGGTAGAAATACCAATATAAATATCAATATATTGTTAAATACACTCTTTGTGTATTTAACAATCTGTTTTTCCTTAAAATGCATGATGTTTCTTCATTGCTTGCTTCGACCACTCTGATTGTCAGAGTTAACTAGCGTATGTTCTAACGTTGCTGCTGTGGATCAGAGGGGGTTTGTGAGTAAATATTTGAGGAGTATGTGACTGGGATCTTCTGGTTACTTTTCTCTAAAGCCCATGCAGTGGTTGAGGCTGCTCCCACCTGGCTGTCTCCTACAGGCTCGTCCAGCTCAATATTGGTCCTGCAGGGGGAGGAGCTGCTCCTGGAGTGTATCGCTGCAGGAATGTGAGAGTTCAATCAAGATCACACGCACACACACAAAATGCAACTATTAACTTTCTGCCACAAAGGATTATGCAACTGTTTATTGCATGTTTAGTGTGAGCATTTTCACTTTGATTTCATGAAAGTCATGCTGTGTAAAGCCTTGTTTATCATCATCAAGGCCAACTCCTCACATTACCTGGATCAAGGATGGAGAGAACTTGCAAGTCACATCTCGCATGAAAGTAAAGAACTTCAACAAGATGATTAAAATCCCAAAGGCATCTTTTGAAGATGCAGGTGAATACACCTGCACTGCCACCAATAAGATAGGCTATACTGACCACACAATAACTGTCAGGGTCAAAGGTGAGTTCTTCAGAAACATTTGGTACTCTCTGTTCTTGGTGCTCATTATAATTCAAACAAACAACATATTTTGTATTTGACAGCGGCTCCATTCTGGTTGGAAAAACCCACTGATTTGATTTTGGCTCCGGAGGAAAATGGACGGTTGGTGTGTCGCGCTGATGGAGCTCCTCGTCCCACAATCAGCTGGTTCATTAACGGGGAACCAATTGAAAGTATGTTTTAGGAGATTTTGTCTACAAGCTATAAAAATGAATCTGTATAATATTAATTGTGGCTGTATTTTTTTTTCTTCTTGGTGTGTTTTTTTTCCAGCTGCTATGCCACAGCCTAACAGACAGGTGTCAGGAGAGACAGTAAACCTCCGCAGTGTAACTGCTGAAAACACTGCTGTCTACCAATGCAATGCTTCAAATCAATATGGGTACTTACTGGCCAACGCATTTGTTAATGTGCTACGTAAGTTACCAACCACTCTCATTCATAACATTAAGTAAAACAGAGTAAAACACTGACTTTCATGATAAGCCAGAAGATTTTGATTAATGTGCCAAGGAGTCACCAGTTAGTCATTAAAAGGCACTTTTTACATTTTTGTAATCAGTAAAATAACATTTAGCTCTACAGCATCTATAGAGGTTACTTCACCACTGCACCACTTTATACAGTAAATACACATGTGAAAGGTTAATATTTAGAAGTTGGCAGAAATAAGTGCATCCAAAAAGGGATTGTGAAACTTTCCCATCCTTTTCTCATCTTCCAGCCTTGCATGCATGCAATTAGTACTCCTTGTGTTTGCATTTTTTCCTTTCTATTCTTTACTGAAAGCTACATTTAAAAGTCTAGTAGGTGCATTTGATGAGCACAATATGCACTCACACAAACATTTTGTATAAAGTAAATAACAGATCTATTTAAAAATAAAAACACACTTGTGCAAAGCATCCAATACCACTTTTCAAATGAGCTATTATCGATATTTTTGCAGTAACATTAGATTAATTTTATGTGTATCAAATTCACGGGTCTGCAGTTCATTACAGGATTAAGATAATAAGGAGGGGGAAAAATCAGCCATGTAACTCTGTCTACAAAGTATTACTTTATACAGTATGTTTCAGTTAGAGCTGAAGGGTTGATGAAATAATTACATTTTTGGCCTTTCATGCAGACAGCATTCCTTCACAGAACAAGAAATAATAACCTGCTGTTTGTGTGTTGTGTTTGGGCCATGATGCACTGTCACCATTGCGTTTTACATCACAAGAGGGTACACCAGGAGCATAATGAAATGAAATAATCACTGATGATGTTACAGTTGTTGCCTTTTCCCACAGATGCAACACCACGTATTCTTGGGCCAAGAAATGAACTCATCAAAGTGATAGAGGGTAGTCATACCTTCTTAGATTGCCAATACTTTGGTTCTCCAGTGCCTGACTTACGATGGTAAGAACATGGTGTGTGACACTTTGATGTAAAGAAAGAATTTATAGATCAACTCGCAGTGTGTGTGTGTGTGTGTGTGTGTGTGTGTGTGTCTTAATATATGTTCATGGGTCTACTAACACAGGTCCAAATATGGACAAGGAAATCTTGAAGGAAATCGTTTTAAGACCAACAGCAATGGGACTCTGGAGATCAAACGCATACGGATAGAAGACCAAGGAACTTACCTGTGTATAGTCAGCAACATCGCAGGGAGAGATGAGAATCAAGTCCGAGTAGAGGTCAAAGGTGACGATCAGTCATTAATACAGAAAATCTTTGAACCGGCAATAAAATTTTACACAAATACTTTTTCACTGTGTAATACTGTATTTCTTTTGTCATCTTCTGTTCACAGAGCCCATATTAATTGTTACGAGACCACAGAGTATGAAAGTCATGCGCGGAAGTGATATCCGCTTGGAGTGTGGTGTAAAGGCAGATGTCACTACACTTGTCACAACCACTTGGCTGAAGAACAAAAAGCATCTCACTCTTGGTTGGAGGTAGGTATTTTTTTGTTTTAAAAAAAAAAAATACAGACAATAAACAAAACTGTTAATTAAAGTACATATATAAGGCATGTTTTTGCAGCTAAAGATATAGTATTTGTTTCAGTGTGACCAAATGAGCTCCTTGATCTCACCAGTTTTATTCAATTTCTCAGAATCTCTCTTGATGAATCAAATCTACTGATTACTAATGTAAACACAGGCGATGAAGGCAATTATACATGTGTCATCAAGAGTGAGCTTGAACAGAAATCTGCCTCAGCACACCTAATGGTGATGGGTATGAAACATTAAAACAAAAGACATTTCATCAACCATACAAAAATGTTGAAATGGCTTTTTAATTGTTTATGTATTTTTTGTTGGTAGACCGCCCAAATCCTCCCACTAACTTGGAGTTGTCTGATCCATATGAACGTACTGTAAGACTGAGCTGGGTTCCTGGAGACAGCAACCACAGCCCCATAACCGGTAAAAGCAATATTTTTAAAAGTATTAATGTTTTTGAGTAATTTTTTGCTGTATTTACCAGTATTTTGGGTTGCTTCTGCATTCTTTGCTCTCTCACAGAGTTCTTAGTGCAGTACGACGATGATGACTGGTTGCCTGGAAAGTGGAGAAATCTTTCAACGTACCCAGGGAACCTCAACTCTGTCATTTTGCATCTCACACCTTTCACCTACTACGAGTTCAGGGTCATCGCTATTAACGAAATCGGAGCTAGTCGCCCAAGTCGTCCTTCTAAGCGTTTTCAGACCAGCGGCGCACGTGGGTGTCATGCTAACGAAATACATGTTCATTGTTAGGGACAACAAATTCTCATAGAGTAAAGATATATGACATATGTTCACTTACTTATGGTATGATTAGAAATTTGATGCTGCCAGGAAATGTTATCTTAATATAGCTGAAAGACTAAAACAGCTGAGCTGAGCCAAGAAATAGTCCGTTACTAACCCCCCTATAAAATATTAACTTGTCTCTTTGACACTTAGGTTTTTCTACTGAGTAAACTAATTACACCTAACAAGATATTTAATAAACTCTGAAAGATTTTTAGACCTTTTAGCAAAACCAGGTTAGCTGTTGCTCCCAACTGCTGATGTTTATGCTATGCTAGGTTCCTCTGGCTTCATGTGTAGTAGCTAGAGTAAATGTATTTCCCATAAATTAAAAGCAATTTATAAAATCTTGCACATTTTTCTGCACAGCCCCAGATGTCATCCCAAAGAATTTAAAAGGTGTGGGTACATGGAGAAATAACATGGAAATCAGCTGGGAGGTAATAAGGACTCAAATAAAAACTATTTACTATTTACCATCAGTATCTTCACATTTAAATACTTTGTCAGAATAAAGCCATTCTGATTCTTATGAAAAATGCTTTCAGCCTCTCACCTACAGAGAGTGGAACGGACCACATCTAAAGTATCTGGTGTGGTGGAGAAGGAGAGATTCTCGAGAGGAGTGGAAGAACGCAACCACTAAGTGGCTTAAATATTACATCTATGATGCAGATACCTTTACTCCCTATGAGATCAAAGTCCAGGCTGTCAATGACTTTGGGCTGGGACCAGAGTCTCCTGTTGTCACTGGTTATTCTGGTGAAGGCCGTAAGTACCTACATTTATTTTATTAGAATATAGACAGGAGTGGGAATTTTGGAAGAAAAAAGAGAAGTTTTGGTGAGCCACCAAAACCACTTCAGGGCACTTGGGTATAGAGTCTCTGCATCTCTGCAGGAGAGATTAAAAACCTTTCTATAGATAGGTTTTCCCTCATTTGATATAGAGCACCACCTAAAGCCAAGCAAGCCAGATTTTAACCCCAGATCATTCCCCTGATCAATTTTAGAACTGACTTTTTGTCAGACTTGCTGTGAAATGACATTCAATTTAAAAGGGGTAACAACTTCTTACTGTGTTATTGCTTTCGGTTCATAATTGGAAATGCCCCAAATAATGTAGCGTTTCAGTGTGTTTATCAACAATGTTGAGGACACGGCCTTCTGCATCCATCTCATGTTTGAATTAACATTCAAAATAATTCATCAGCAAAACCAGATGTCAGAGGCAGTGTGACAACACAGTATGGCAATATAAAAGTTACATTCTGGCCGTGCAGAAAGGCAGATTGAAATGAGTAGTGTTACTTAATGTAATGATGGACAACCTTATTTTCTCTCAAACACATACTCTTACAATGGTGGATGCTCATATTAAACATGGCCAAAGTCTCAGATAATGAGGTCAGGGTAGATACAAGTATAGCCTATGTGACAAAAGCTCAGGCTTCAGACTGCTTACTTTTCTGCTCTTTGATCTGTATGATGTCACTGAGAGTATATATCCATAATAACTGTAATAATAATAATAATAATAATAATAATAATAATAACTGTCTCAGGCTCATCAGCTCTGGCTGTACGCACTGCAACTCCCCACACCCGCTGTCTAAATCTGAAGAAAGCTGACATAAAGGAAGAGGGAAGAGAACGCTGGAAATGAGCATAATAGGCCCCCTTTAACATCCATCCATCTTCTTATTCAGTTCAGAGTCACGGGGGGCGCAGACAACCATTCATTCTCACATTCACACATATGGCCACTTTAGAATCACCAGTTAACATAACCCCATGCATGTCTTTGGATTGTGGGAGGAAACCGGAGTACCTGGAGAGAACCCACACATACATACCCAACATACAAACTCCACACAGAAAGGCCTGTATTCAAACCAAGGACCTTCTTGCTCTGAGGCAACAGTGCTAAGCGCTGCACCACCGTGACCGCCCCTTTAACATATAACTCCAAAATTCCAAAATCCTCTATAGATGTAACATTGGGTTAAGATTTGGTGAATATGAGACCATAGTGGATGATTTACATCATTTTTATACTCATGAAACTATTCAGTGAGCCCTTGTGAATTTTTTTTTGTTTGTTTTTGGAAGCATTATTTTGGCTACCTATTTGGATATTTCCTGTCTTTGTCAGCCCTCTGTGTGTCAGAAGCAGTTTCATTACATTAAGTAGTTTTTTTTTTGTTTGTTTGTTTGTTTATTTGTGAATGTGAATCTCAAGCCACAGGGAATCATGAATGGTTTCAGAGGAAAGAAACAGCCACTGTTCTCTGAACACAACCCCTTCTTGTATTTATTATATTTTTTTAACATGCCGGAGACAAGTTTTTCTTCTCATTACATGCTTTGTGTTCACTGATAGCAAAGACAAAATACAGGGCCATCTCTGTTTTTCCCCAAGGTCCAACAACAGCACCCCTGAACCTGAGAGTGTCCGACATCGAGAGCACTCAGGTGACTGTACACTGGGATCCGGTGACAAGCGACACAATTATGGGAGAACTGAAAGAATACAAGGTGAATTCAACATGGGATAATGCAATTCAAATCTAGGCTTCAACCATGGACATTTAATACTTTACTTAAAAAAAATGTAACTGGTGATAGTGAAAATCAAAAGACTAAAGCACACCAAGTTTCATTTGATATAATGGTATGAAAAATATTACAGTTGAGAAAGAAACCTGAGTTTGGTCTGTGTAAAACTTTACAATTGCACCATCTAAATGAATCAAGTGGAAAGCAGTTTTGAAGCTTTCATTATCCATTGTTTTTGTGGATGATTGTCATTCAGATTAATTTTTAAATGTTCATGTTTGAGTTGTTGCTTTATAATTTGATTTCTTAAAAATAAAAGCTAAATTTTTCACTGTACCATTAGTGCACCAGGGGAGTAGCCTGCAGCATCTAGCCATTTATCCATTTATTAGCCTCTAGGCTATACCCTCTAGGTCAGTTGTGGGGAGGGGGGCAAACAAAAGGGACAAGAATATGGCATATCATCTTAAGACGTCAATTAACTTTTCAGCTTTTCGTCTTTTTCCTGGAGGCCTGGACGCCTGCCATTCATTCGATAATACTACCTGGGAGACCAGCTACTCTAATAAATAACTGTAATAAAAAACATTTAGACCCTCATTGGTGTTTCATAGTTTTGTCAGCTTTTGCGATCTTAAAAGAAACTAAGGCTTAGGTTGATAGCGCTTATAATGTATAAAGAGCGTTACGTTTAATGTTGCTATGTAGCCTGTTGCTATGTAGCCTTATGTCTCGCTTGGGACAAAGAGGACCAGCAGTAGTAATAATATGTTGCTGTGATTTTAATGCTTAATAAACAACACTGCAGTGCTTGTTAGGAGAGCAGTGGATTTAAAATGTGTGTTGCCTCTCATGTCTCAGGTCTACTACTGGAGGGACAGCAGCCAGCTGAGGTGGCACAGGGTTGACAGAGGGATGAGGTCCAAAGCATTTCCTGTCAATGGCCCAGAACCCTCTGTGGTCGTTGATGGGCTTATTCCCTACAGCAACTACAAGTTGTACATAGTCGTGGCAAACAGTCGATATGAAGGGCCACCAAGTAATAATATACATTTTTCAACACCTGAAGGAGGTAAGAGTGTTACTAATTTGCCAAAGAAACAATAATTTTAAATATGAGTGACAAGCAAGTCTCAAATTAATGTTTTTTTTCCCCCTCTCCTCAGTATGTTTATCATCTGCTGCTGTGTTCTCTCCTATAGTACCATCTGCTCCCACATCGTTCAGAATCCAACAGCGACATCTGGACAGTATTTATGTCGACTGGGACCTGCCAGCAGAGCCCAATGGCATAATTACTGGGTATTCCCTCAAGTACCAGACAGGTATACTAATGCACCATTCACAAACACTCTGAAATACACTTTCAAAGTGAAGCAATCAGATTCTTCCAGGAAAGCAGGCAAAGGTCCACATCCATGTAGCATAATAGTGCTCTTTAATATGCATTCAAAGACCTTAGTACCACTAAAGCATGTTCTCAAGAACACTTGAGTAGTCACTCTTTGAATAGGTGAAGTACCTAATAGCTCAGCACCAGCATCAAGAGTTCTCCTACTGCAAGGAAATATCCACTCTTTCCACAGTGAATGCCACCAGAGGAGAAGAGCTGCGAGTTGAAGAGCTCCCTCCTAATGTCACAAGCTTCTCAATCCGCCGATACGACCGCTACACTCGATATAGATTTTCTGTGGCAGCACGAACCCGACTAGGGATCGGAGAATGGCATACAGAGGAATCGCCCCACTACACCACAGAAAGTAATTTACTACTTTCTCCAGGCATCAGTACAAAATAAACACTTTAAATTACTAAGTACATGCTGAATGGTGTGTGTACTTGTGTGTCAGTTTATGCTCAGGATCAGGTGGACATCACCACTCAAGGTTGGTTCATTGGGATAATGTGCGCTGTGGCTCTCATTGTGCTCATCCTTCTCATTGTCTGTTTCATCAAGAGGAGCCGTGGGGGAAAATACCCAGGTACGGTGATGATGCCTAACTAAAAATATATAGAAACTACTAATCTGACAACTGATTAATCATTTCATTCAAGTTTAAGACTTTGCATTTTGGACTGCTGATTGGACAAAAAGAGAAATTTTAAAACATCTTGGGTATTGGGTATTTTTTTATGCCTTATAAACCAAACAATTATCAAGTAATTAACAACAAAAAAAAAACAATTAAGAGTTATCAAAAAATTGCTAGTTACAATTACAGTGTCAGGCTCCATGATGTTAACAAAGTTGCTTGGTGTTATTTCAGTACGGGAAAAAAAGGACATCTCACTGGAGCTGGTGGATGACAAAGATCAGGAGGGTTCATTTGATTATCGGTAAGGTTTACATCCAGTGGAGCATAAATGAATAAAAAAATAAAAAAAAGACACACTAACAAAAACTTTTACTGCTTCTACCTGAGAGAAGTTACGATTTAACACCTCAAATCAGCAAACATCTTATCTTACCAAACTGCTTTTGCAAAGTATTTGATGTTTCCAAGGTGTGTTAAATCATGTACTATAATTTATAATGTAATGGCACAGTAATAGTACTCAGCAATGAAGATGTGTGTTAGTTTTGTAATGCTGTAACACTGTACCACACTATCATTGCTGAAAACTTTAACAAAAATTAAAACTTTTAAACTGTGAAAAATTTCATTAAAGCATCCATGTATTTTTATCCATTTGCTCTGTAGCTGTGCATTTAGCTTTTGGTTTCATAAATTAAAGCTGCCCTGTGGAATTGTAATGCCAATGCCCTTCATCACAAAACATATGCAAATCATTGATTTGAGTATTTTTTTAATTTGTAGCCACATTGCAGCGTGTCTTTTCACATTACCGCCACCTGTGGTTGATCAGTGTAACAGCAGGAAACTGGACATATGAATGTGTGCACAATGCACACAAAACAAACGTATACAATTATTTTTCCATAGTGCTACTGGTGATTAAAAACTCCATAGGGTGCCTTTAATGCTGATTAAATTTTATCATCATGATGCACAGGTACAAACCAAATGTGATTTTTGATTTTATTTATGATAACTCTTTTATCATAATTACATTAATTTGTGATTTTTTTTTTACTCTACCTTTTCTATCTAAACCCTTCCCCGCCAAAACCTCAATCCTTTTCTTTTTGCACTGAAGGTCCCTTGAAAGGTATGAAAAGACTAAGTATTGACACATTGACATTTCACCTATACAGTCGTATAGGTGTATATTAGTATATTTACTTTTACCTGTTGTAATGATGATCAGTTAAATGTAATCAGACTGATACACTGAACTGTTTTCATATTTTAGGATAGCACGTGTGTCTACTTTGCCCTACCCTCGCAGGTACGTTCATTCATTATTGCAAATTTAAACTACTTTATAATAAGATTAAATCATCATTTTATTTTTCATCTTTCGCATCACATCTTGTTTTATAGAGAGGAGGAAAGAGGGCTGCAGAGAGGCCAGCCATCTATTGAGGCAATGATGAAGCGATCAGACAGTGATGACAGTCTGGTGGAATATGGAGAAGGGGGAGAGATACCCTTCAATGAGGATGGCTCATTCATTGGCCAGTACACAGGAACCAGGAGAGATGTCAGGGAATTGGACTTTGGTGGAAGTCTGGAGCTCCACTCACCAATAAATACCATCTATTCCCTGGCATAAAGCTCAGTCTTCAAACTGTCCTTCTGAATTCAAGTGAGCTACTTGCCACGTGGCTTCACCATCCCTCTACCTTGAATTGAGAACCTGGAGGAACCTTTGTCAGCAGGAGGAAACAGCGTAAGAGTGACATGTTGTTTAAGTCCTCCTTGTCCTTACAGACAGCACAACTTTCAAGCATTTTAGGAATAAAATGTAGAAAAGTTGGCATCATGTTTCTATAGAGATGTGATTTTAAAAAAGGAAGCTTTATCTTTTTTTCTTTTTTTTTTTTGTAGAATACAAATATACATATGTTCAGTTATCCTGTCAGGGAAGAGACACTTTCTGCAGATCACAAGAGACAGAAGTGGAACAGTTTATCATGTTGATAAAAGCAGTTGCAAGGACCAATCTAACGTGATTGGTTCCATCACTTTCTCTCTCCCAATTTCAAGAATGAACTCTATTGTATTTGAATGCTTGCAGTTCGAAATAAGGGCTGCATATCCTACTTTCACCTGAAGGGGAACCCTAGAAGAAGGAAAATAAAACATTTCCAGGGACTAACAATTCATTTGTCAGTTTAAACCTTGATTCTATATGAAACAAGATGTCAAACCATTTGAAGAATCAACAGGCAGCCATAAATCAACTGTAAAATCAGAAGTCACGCACGAACCAGTCTCCTAATTTCACTCACAGTGGAAATTACTAATATCTATATAACAGCAGGGGTTTTTTTGACTACTAATGCCACCTCTGTATTAAGACTGTTCTATCTGATTTTGAATAAAGTGAAATTATTTATTTCTAGCATGTTTTATGTGACTAAATGTTGAATTCAGTGTCCATGCTTTGTAAATTTAAAGGGATAATGAAGATTTTTCTTTGAGTATGATTCTAAGAGTTAGCTTTTAATTATTGGTATTGGTTATTAGTTTGAAGTTAACTGATGTAACACATGAACCACAGAATGGTTTAGTTATTTAATTGTAATCTTGTTGAGTGGAAAGAACATGGATAACCCACACATGCCTAGATGCTACAGTCATGTGAAAAAGAAAGTACACCCTCTTTCAATTCTAAGGCTTTATGTATCAGGACATAAAAATATTCTGGTCCTTAGCAGCTCCTAAACTGACATAAATACAGCCTCAGATGAACAACAGCACATGACATATTACACAGTGTCATTATTTATTCAACAAACATTAAAGAAAAATGTAGAAGCAGTGTGTGAAGAATGAATTTTTTTTTTTTTCAGTGTTGCATTGCTTAATTGCTTGATCAGTGGCCAACTGCATTATGTGGTCACATTATAAACGGTAGCTGTCACCTGAGCCTCTCTCGCGCGCTCTCTTGTCGCTGAATACGCATCCGGGTTTCTCCTCACCTGACTTCCATAGCTGTCGCAGGTAGGAGTCTCGGTCTGAATTGGTTACATTGTTGCTGATTGATGCTGCTCGTGCTTTTGTAGAAGTTGCCTGTGGAAACTTACTTTCTCAGAAGCCTTCCTTCCACGGATTGCTGGAATGTCATTTATTCTTTTGCGCTGCAAGTTCAATTGTTTCACTCAGTAGTAGTAAGGAGGTGTTTTGATTGTAGGTTGTAGCTGGGTAAGCCACGTATTGGCCGCTTCTTCACGACACCGGTGTGCAACTTTAGCTTGTCACGACGCTGGATTTATTTCTCTTATCATCTTTAATGTTAACGTTATTTTCACTGTGCACCACAGGAAGTTTGGGCCTGGGTGGGTGGCTAATGGCCTTGCTACTGCTGCTCTGGCCTACGCTACAGGAATGCTGCTGCTTTGCGTTTTTGTTTTGCCTCCTTTTTTGATGTTTTTCATGTTGTTGGCTTTGCCTTTTTTCCTTGTTACTTTCTGGGTCGTGTCCTAAAACGAACTGTGTCCATTTTAACTGGTTGCACTACTTAGCATTAGAGTTCGCTCTCTGTTTCAGGCACCGCTGATTGGATTTCATGTGGCGACCCAAAAGGTTTTTATACCTGGCGTAATCTGTCGGGTCTTCGAGCCCCCTTTTAAAACATAAGCCTTATGTATGTGTGCTACATGAAAGGTTGTTTGTTTTTTGTTTTTGTTACACCACTGGAAGGAGGCCCTTTTTATAGCTGCGGATCACCAGTGTGTCTCTGCAGTAGGGCTAGCTACAGAGAGGGTGTATTTGATGGTTTTTCTTATATTTTGGATATACTAATAATTTTTCTGTTTCTGTTTTATTCAGAAGCTGAGGGCCTAAAGTGGAGGTGGCTGGGTGCCTTTGGTGGTGGGCTCTACTTCCATGTACTGTGGTTATTTATTCACCCCTGGTTTGAGCTGCACCTTAGTGTGTGTAGAGAGGAGAGACGCACATGTGAATTGGTGGTTCTTTGGACCTCTCTTCTGTTGGCAGCCCATTTGCACATGTGATTGGATTGATGTCTCTTTTATTTTATGTTTCCTTAATAATTGCCAATAAACCAACTTCTTGATGATCTGAACCACGTCTCTCTGAGGTATAACTGACTGGGTTTTCCTTGCTAATATTAAAGCTTTCAAGCACTTGATCACCATACCACCACCATTGTGTGTTATTGTTTGTCTCCCCCCCCTCCCTCCCATGCCACACTTGGATAAGACAACTTCCAAACAATCTGAAGTCCATGTAGGCAACATTCAAGACAGTTGCCAATCTTCCCAGGAGTGCACATCCCAGCAAATTCACCCCAAGATCAGACCATGCAATGCTCAGAATTGCAAAAATATCCAAGAGCTACATCTCAGACTCTACAGGCCTCAGTTAACATGTTAAAGTTAATGACCTTACAATTAGGAAAAACAAGTGTGACTTGTTTGGAAGAGTGTTTGCCAGGAGAAAGTCTCTTCTCTCTGAAAAGAACATGGCATAGGTTTGCAAAGCTCCATCTGAACAAGGCACAAGACTTCTGGAACAATGTCCTTTGGACAGATGACACCAAAGTGGAGATGTTTGGTGAAAACCAAACGAGGCATATTAGGACAAACGCCTCGTACCAACTTTCAAGCACTGTGGTGGAGGTGGATTTGGACATGTTTTGCAGCCATCTAGAGTAAAATGTGAGGCCATCTGTCCAACAGGACAATGATTCCAAGCACACCAGCAAATCTACAACAGACTGGTTGGAAAAGAGAAGAATCAAGGTGTTGCAATGGCCCAAAGTCCAGACCTCAACCTGATTGAAAATCTGTGGCGGGACCTTAAGAGTGCAGAAACACAAACTTCAGTGAACTTAAGCAACGTCATAAAAAAGGAGTGGTCCAAAATTGCTTCACAATGAAGTAAGAGACTGAAAGTCCTACAGAAAAAGATTACTTGAAGTTATTGCTTGTAGTGGTTCTGTAAAGCATTGAATCACACTGCTTCTGCATTTTGGCCTAGTTTTCATTAAATAAATGACAGTGTAATATGTCATGTGTTCTTGTTCCCCTGAGGACTATAGTGGTATCATCCAACCCAACTTTTTGCAAATAACTGTCCCCAAGTTTTGAATTATTCCTTTAACAATTATAAATTGCCATAAAAAGACAAAAACATTTTCATTCCACTGAACCTTGGACAGTTCACTCCCATACAGTACAATCAATAATTACCTCATCCGGTATCAGCCTAAAGACAAATGGGTATCTTATCTAGTAATCTTTCTAGTTTATCAGACCTCTGATATCATACTTGAGTTATTGTCGCGCCCCTATGATTAAAGACCGGAAAATTCCTAAAGGAGATGGGCATACTTGGGATTTAGCTAGTAATGTTAAAGGGGTCAATGCTCTCAAGAAATGAGAGGAAATACAGTGTTGTTTAAACAAACTTCACATTATCAAAGAAATCATTGTCTTTCCTGTTTTGTATCACAAGGTTCAAAAAGCAGTTAAAAATGAATTTTGTGGAGATTTTTAATCATGTATCATAAATATTAACATTATCAGTGTACTTTTTTTATTTAAATAAATTAGAGATCAAAATGAAAAAAGAAGGAAAAAATTGAATAGAGTAAAACGATAAGCTGATTAATTGATCTGTTTCGTGAGAGAAAAAATAACCAGCAAATATCCTGAAACTGATTTTCTTGTTGCTCATGTAATTTGTAATATTATGATAGGACAGTGATGATCTTTGGCTTTGGGACAGCTGATCTGTAATTAAAAATGAACACCAACAAAGCGAACAAACTGTTCTCATAGACTAAATGATCTAAAGATTAAATAAAAGTAAATGATCAGTTATTTTAGAAAATAATCTTATTAATAATCTGATTATATACAAAGGTGATTAGATGCTGCAGCCCCACCATATTTGAAGTTTAAGACAAAGGAACCATGTATGACTAAACCAAAGGCCACTTTGAAATTTGTTGTTAGTTGTTTACCGTGACGTTACTGTGGAGACTATTTTAATCATGATGTTATGTAAAACACAATGCATCCATTCATAATTTTATCAGGTCCTCTTAGCAGCAGGAGCTGACCAGATGCTCTGACCTGAGGTGATTTAACCATGACAGGTTTGCATAATTCTGTGCCAGATTTATCAGGTAATAAATGCATATATCATCATCAGTGTCACGCAGTGTCCTATAATTCACCTCAACAACAATGTCATCCTGATGCATCGATTACATGTCACTGGCACACGGCCTTTGTCCCTTCCTTATCTTGCCTATAAAAAGGACTCCCTGGAGGATCAGTGGCAAACCAGCCAGCTACATGCGAAAAGGTGATCATCAGCACAAAAAGGTTTTAGTGGTCCTCATGTTAGAGGGTTACAGGCTTTATTATGCACAGCAATACTTCATGCTACACAACAGCATGTAAAATAGGATTTGTTTTATCAAAACCTGTAATGCAATCTTATGATTTATGAAATAATTTTTTTACTGTTGTAGGTTACTCTGAGAAGAAGGCTCAACTGATTCAATATGGCTCGACTAACAGTCTTGGCTGGTAAGTTACTTTATTTCAGTTGTTAATTCAAAAGCAGTGGTCTTGTGCAGAATAAATGATTAATAAACTTGTTTTTCAGGTTTATCCCTTTTGATGGGTCTTCAAATTGGTATGTATTAATTATGTATATATATGTTACTGACATGTGCTTCTGAATCACGTGACTTAAGATGAGGAATAAAATCCTGTCTCCTCTTTTCAAAAGTGTCCTCTACCAAACTGGTGTGCTACTTCACCAACTGGTCCCAGTACAGACCAGGTGTTGGCAGATACATGCCTGAAAATGTAGACCCCAACCTCTGCACACACCTGATCTACGCCTTCTCTGCAATCAACCCTTCGAATGAGATAACAATGTATGAGTGGAACGATGATGTTCTTTACAGATCCTTCAATGCCCTCAAGAATAGGTGAGTTGTTCCAGGCTGAAATATTACTCTTCCTGTTGCTTAGTTTACTTGGTTTATTAATTAACAAAAGTACGAGAGGTTGTTCAGATGTTCAAGTAGAAATGGTTAAATGGTATTCAACTAACTGTCAAGGACTGACACTAAGCACTTAATTAGCAATTATTTTTATTTTATTAATGCAGCTAAAATGACTGGGAAAAGTGGAAAGAGGTACATTCAAAATCTCCAATTAAAACAGATTTTAAAAGGCAACACTCTGTAAATTAACACAAAAACCATTGATGAGAATTATACTTAACCCCATGTTCAAGAGTGTGTCACTGTTATTTGTTACATTATTATCATGATTCTGATATCCTAAAAAATATTTAAAGAAAAGTTGTGATATGTATTGTTAAGGGGACTGATGCAAGTCCCCTTTAAGGCTGTGTCTGTTTTTTGTTTTTTTGCTTGTTGGTTTGTTTTTAAATGCAACGCATGGCCATTTTTTTCAAAGGTTGCTGATGGAGCATTCTTGTGCTCCATTTGTTTTGCATCAAATTTGGTACAGTTTGAGTTCTAGTCATGTATAAAAGACAGACATATCCATGTCACAGACTGGTTTGGGACTGTTGGTGTTTGAAATGAGACAACACAAGAAAGGAGTGAATCAGACTAAAAAAAAAAATGAGGACACTGCACACTCACAATCACAAGGTAGACACACCATAAATCATACCCTGCTTTATTGGCTATTTTACTCTAAATGGGACCATAATTTACCAAATAACCAGTGTGCTCTATCTACTAAGACTTGAAACAAGTGCTTGAGACCTTAAACTCATTAGGAAAGTATTTACTGAGATATAAAATCAAGTGAGCAGTAGGATCATTTTCTCAGACCTATATAAAATTTTACTTCTTTATACAACCAGAGGAGTCACCCTCTGCTGTCCACTACAGAGACAGCAAGTTTAAAGGCATTCTGCCACATCACCTCCATAGAAAAGTTGTGGTGTGCTGTTACAAACTGAATTTGCTGATGTATGCTTGGTTTAATTATAGATGGACTAGAATTTAAGAATATGAAAGTCTTTCTTACAGGGCTTAATAATAAATCTACCTGTTTTTCTACATTTCCATCACAGAAACCCTCATCTTAAGACGCTGTTGGCTGTTGGTGGCTGGAACTTTGGAACTACACAGTGAGTCACATTTCACATTTCAACAGCATCATGAAGCTGTCCACATTACATTATTTCACATAATAACAAAGAATTCATAATCACCTCATGTATCTACAAACTTTATATCTGTATAGGTTTACCATCATGGCTTCAAGTCCTGCCAACCGCCAGACCTTCATCCAGTCTTGCATCAGATTCTTGAGACTGCATGGCTTTGATGGGCTTGACCTGGACTGGGAGTATCCTGGAGCACGGGGAAGCCCACCAGAGGACAAGAAGCGGTACACAGTGCTCTTACAGGTTAGTCTGGAAATCTACACCTACCCTATTCAGCAGCACTGACAAGTCATACAAGATCTATTATCATACCAGTTAACACAATGCACATTGTATTTATTTTTTAGTTATTGTTATTTTTCATATGCATTTTATGCATACAGGAATATGTATGATTCAGCATCAAAATGTGCAACATATGCTTTTTTTTTCCTTTTTCTTTTTTTTTTTTTTTTTTTTAGTTTTACTTCCATTTTTTTTTTTTTTTATTTTTTTTTTTTTTCTGAGAAG
>VUQI01037444.1:0-21517 GCA_015106735.1 Paratilapia polleni | reverse complement strand
GAAGTAACCAAAAAAATACACTTTTGTTACAGGATAATATTATTCATTGAAAAACAGTCAGTCTTTACTGTCAAGATCTCTAACCAAAGGGCTTCTTATGTAAGATGGGATAGAAAATGCACAGAACTTTGATGTGCAAAAAGACATTTAAGTGTTTAGCTGAAGCTGATACGCCTACAGACCAATCAAGTGGTTGTCTTTCAAAGTTACAGTATTTTTAGAAAAAAATATTATCGATTGTGTCTGATTACAACATTACACTGGGGATCTCTTAATTGCTGTTTTAAAATGGTTTGAATAAATTATCCTGTCTTTTCTAAGTTTATAGGCAAATATCATTATTTTATTTAATACCAAATAAGTCATCTTTGACTAGAATACGCATTCAACTGGAAATATTTACTTTTTAGACGTGGTAAAACAGTAGAATTTTCTCCTAGTGAAAACACTAGGCTAGCCTAGCCCATTTAAAACACTGGTTAAGATGTTAGTCAGAGCTATACCTGAGATGACGTGAGGGTTGCACTGCAAAGTGAGATTAATGGCTTAGCAAGCTATGTCAAGCTTAAAGTCAGAGTTTTCTGTGTCAAAAGGTGTCTCTCTTTTTACCTGGAGAAATCACCATGGTAACTTATGCTGAACACATAACCTGGTCCAGAGCAGACTGTGATCAGAGTTTCAGTTTAAAATCATCTGGAAGCTGATCCTATTATTTACAGTGCCCTTTAAGTGCTCTATAGATTATCTGATGAAGGAATATATTTTATATATGCAACTTTTAAACCTATACTGTACTAACCCCACCAATTAAGCAATGCAGTGAAGTTCCAGCAGCACAAACTGCACATTGCATTGTCACTGGAATTTGCATGCATTCAGTTGGTGATGCAGAAAGTGTATAAATGTTTTTTGTACTCACTTCTAATCTGCTGCTAAGTGTGTTCTACACTGCTGGAACTGCAGCTACTAGATCACAGATTAGAAAATTTGTAGACTCTTTATCACCAAGAATACCTATTCACTTCACTTCGATCTGGCAACACACTAAAGCAAGTTCCACGTCTTTTTTACTAGGTTGTGGAGTAGTAACCTTAATTGTTTGCATTGCATGTATCCAGTTTAAAGTTTCAGAGCTCTAATGTGCAGCCGTCATGTTAGGAATTAACAGCAGCATCACTCGGTGTTAAAATAAATATATTATTTAGAGTTAAAATGTTTATTTTGTGTCTGCTAAATCCCAAAATAAATGATTTTTATGCTGCATTAATCTCTTCTAATCTAATCACTATTTTATCATCTCATAACATATCTGGCTGGAATAGGTGGCACTTTTGTGCAGAAGAAGAGTCTTATGATGCATGAAATGCATCCTTTCATGTGAGTGGACACAGAGCTTGAAGCAGAAAGCCCTGCTTAACAGAGATAACCACCGTTAACTGTTGATAACTACTGCCGTGAGACCCGTTATCACTGGCTGAGGTTTTAGGTTTTGTCAAGCCAGCTAACACAAAGAAAGCCTGGCTATGTTAAACTTCCTTCATGGTATACCCCTCTGCGCACCTCACTTTGTTTTGTTTTTCTTTTTCTTAAAATGAATAGTGTTAGCTCAAAGAATGAATCCTGTAATCAACTTTAAATAACTAATTTCTCATTGAAGTAAAGTTTAAATTCCTCTGAATAATTATAATTATGCTAGAGGATTTATTCAAGCACTGATTTTCACAATGGCACTAGGTCTTAACTGCTTCACCAGCAGCTAGGTTGAAAGCACAGAGCTTCAGAGAATGGCACTGTTTTGCCCTGCAGTCATTTCTGTTTGCATACCACATTTCCCTGGCTCTATTTTGAGCCCGAGGAGATGTGAGGGGGTGCACTGCAGGGCATTTCCATCCAGGGCTACAGGGACTGTCGGGAGAAATGTGGATAGGTGACTGATATATTTCATATTGCTCCACAAGGAGCCTGTGTCATGACTGCTTTAGCTCATCTCTTCACTTGTGTTAATGCATACACAGATTTATGTATGCCTGCCTGAGTTGATAATGGTCTACAAGCTTATTGTGACTTCTTTCTTCTCATGGACATTAAAGTGTTTATTTTACTCACACATATTATTGAATATATATAAAAAAATATATATAAAATTTGGAAGAGTAGCACAAAATAAAAGGTGGTTCTCTTCTTTTATAAAACAGGTGGCAAGATGTGTGTTACTGAGGAGACCCTATTATTGGACCCCAAATGAAGACAGTATTTAGTATATAGAACCAAATACTAGAGGTGGGAGTGAGGAGAGAAGAAAAAAACAAACAGAGTAATCGTTTTATGATTCCTGTCACATTGTCCTGGCACTGTCTCGGGCCTCTGATTGAAGATTGGATAAATGTCAGCTTATGGAGATGAGACAGAGGAGCAAGGCAACACTGTTTTGGACCTTTATGTAGCTGCCATCAGCAACCATGTATGCAAAAAAAAAAAAAAAAGGGATAAGATGCTGTGCTGGAAAGGTAGACTGTAAAACGGTAAATGGACTGCATTTATACAGTGCCTATTGAACACTCATATATCTCTCTATTCTCTGTCTTGCTTTACAAGTAAGGGAGGGAATAGAGAGGACAACTGCTTGTAAAATATTCAACAGAAATAATTTTATATCTTTAGTAGTCTGAGAATTTGGTTTATCAATTCATATTTATTTCTTCTAAAGAGTCAATTAAGTATTTATATTTTTCACAGAGGCAAACCTAATTGAGGTTGCCTTGAATGTGGATGAAGGCAATGCTTTTACACCATCTAGTGTTGAGACATAGAAGAGAGTCTGAGTTTTGTGTTACTTTGTACTTTCACTGGAATATTTGATCTTGACTTTGCAGATTAATGTAAACCATCTGTTCAAGGCAGAACGTTTCTACATTTTCAAGTGAAATGAAACCAAAAAATGGTCCCAGACTGCACCTAGACTCTAGACCTTTTTTTTTCATCTTTTAGATTGAAAATGTTCCTGTGTCATTTTAGAAATGCTTATATACAGTCATGTGAAAAAGAAAGTACGCCTCTTTCAATTCTAAGGTTTTAAGTATAGGGGCATAATAAAAAATCATCTGGTAAGTAGCAGGTGTTAAAATTAGGTAAAGATCAACAACAATACATGATATTATACTGTGTCATTATTTATTTAACAAAAACTAGGCCAAAATGCAGAAGCAGTGTGTGGAAAAACTAAGTAAACCCTTACTGCTTCCATAGGAATTAAGAGGGTAAGTAGCAGCCAGGTGCTGCCTTTCAAATGCATTTGATTAACTGATTGTCAGCAAGTGTGAGCACCTCTATAAAAGCAGAAGTGTTGGCAGTTTTCTGATCTGGACTATTCAGGTGTGTGTTAACAAGGAAGAAAGACATCAGCAGTGATCTCAGAGGTGCAATTGTTGCTGCGCATCAATCTGGGAAGGGTTATAAGGCCATTTCCAAACAATTTGAAGTTCAATTCAATTTTATTTATATAGCGCCAATTCACAACAATAGTCACCTTAAGGCGACTAGATGTCCATCATTCTACAATGAGAAAGATTATTCACAAGTGGAAAACATTCAAGACATTGGCCAATATCCCTGTCAGACCATGCAATTCTCAGAGAAATGCGCTACATCTCAGACTCTACAGGCCTCAGTTAGCATGTTAAATGTTAAAGTTCATGACAGCACAATTGAAAAAAGACTGAACAAGTATGGTTTGTTTAGAAGGGTTGCCAGGAGAAAGCCTTCTCTTTCTAAAAAGAACATGGCAGCACAGCTTAGGTTTGCAAAGCTATATCTGAACAAATCACAAGACTTCTGGAACAATGTCATTTGGACAGACGAGTCCAAAGTGGAGATGTTTGGATATAACGAACAGCACCAAATTTGGTGAAAACAAAACACAGCCTATCAGCAAAAATACCTCATGCCAGTTGTCAAGCACAGTGGTGGAGGAGTGATGATTTGACTTTGTTTTGCCATCATTGAGTGCACCATGAACTCCTCTGTATACCAAAGTATTCTAGAGTCAAATATGAGACCATGTGTCTGACAGCTAAAGCTTGGCCCAAATTGGGTCAAATGACAAGACAGTGATCTCAAGCAGAGCAGCAAATCTATAAGAAAATGGCTGATAAAGAAAATAATCAAGGTGTTGCAATGGCCCAGTCAAAGTTCAGACCTCAACCCAATTGAAATGCTGTGGTGGGACCTATGTGAGAGCTGTGCATAAACAAATGTCTGCAAACCTCAGTGAAAATTGTAAGGAAAAGTGGGTCAAAATTCCTCCACAACAATGCAGAAAATGATCACTTCAAGTAATTGCTGCTAAAGGTGGTTCTACAAGCTGTTGAATCATGGTGTGTACTTAGTTTTTCACACACAGCTTCTGCATTTTGGCTTAGTTTTTGTTAAATAAATAATGATACAGTGTAACATGTCATGTTGTTATCTGAGGTTGTATTTAAATGATTTTAAAACCTGGCAAGGACCAGAAGACTTTTTATTATGTACTGATACGTAAAATCTTAGAACTGAAAGAGGATGTACTTTCTTTTTCACATGACTGTATTTTTTTTTCTGTGTTAATAGATGTATTTGTACTTTGGTTTAAATAGTGCTATGTAAATAAAGATATATTCAATTATTATTATAACTCACCCATACTTATAATACAACAATATATGATTGATACTGGCCATGCTACACTGTTACTTTTTTTTACTTAAAGTATATTTCAGTGCAAATAATTATGAACTTCAAGTCATTTTTAAATGCCGGCACAGAGTACCTCTTCTTCTGATACTGGCAGTATGAAAACCTGAAGGCTACAGTTAAAATACACCCACACTTTTCAGTGAAATAGGAGAGATCTTATGTTTGCTAATCTAACTTGGATTAGATTCCAATTTAAAACTGATAAAATGATAACTTTTTTGGTGGAAGTCATTAAATACAACTTTTGACATGCTGAAGTGAACATGTGAAGATATGCAAGTATACAGATTTTTAAGGCACCATTGAGGCACATGCTGAATCTCTTCCTAAACTAACCAGGGTAAGTAATAAGTTCATTCAAAAGCAGATGTCCTACTTCAGTAACCTGAAATTGCTGTTTATTTTTAACACTCAGTGACAGGCCTCTAAGATAATGTTAGTTGACAATTACCTAAAGAAGGCATCTCCTGTTGCTGTATCTCCAGAAGAGGAAGTGGATGTTAATGAATGCCTGTTGTGTAAACACACATATTTCTAAAGGTTTAGTAGCTGACCTTCATCTCCACGTAGCAGGCAAATCAGTTACACATGTTACAGGTCTTACTGTGTGAATCTGAACTATAACACTGCGTAAAAAAGATACAGTTGCAGGAGAATGTGACTGTGTATGAATATTTTGTAACAGTGACAAATAAAACAAGATTTATTTTTTGAATAAGACATAACATGTGTAGATAGACATCATATGTTTGTGTTTAAGGGCAAATGCAATCACTGCAGAAGAAGATAAGAACCAATCAAATGATATACAAGATAATTTACTGATTACTGCTAGCATAAAATTGGATTAAAAATACCATAAATAAAAAGATTTGGTTTATCAATATGTGAATATATAATGCAGTAAAACTCTTAAAGTATCTTTTATTCTCCCAGTGTCTGTCATAGAACGCATGATTAAACATGAACAAATTCAGTCTTAATGAAAAACCTGTGTTGAAATGGCTTTCACATTTTACAACCTTGCCGGAAGCCCATATTTGACCACAACTAGTAGAACTTTATGCAATCATTATAAGGATTAGCTATTAACGCCATCCATTTTCTTCCGCTTATCCAAAGGTATTAAGTCCTTCATTTTATTCATTCATCTGAAGGTCAAGTAATTCAACAGCTGACTCATTGCACTTCATTATTGGATTCACATTTTTTAATCCATACAACTGTAAAGTGTAACTCTCCCAAAGATCTAAATCACGCGGCAGCCTTGAAGTGCACTTCATCTGCTAGTTTCTCTGCAGGGTCAAGGTAAAGATTGCCATTGCATTTCTCACATTTAACTATCCTCACCTGCCATCCTGAAATTTAGACTGGGATGTACACTACTGCTGGCAGGGAAACAAAAATCAAGCTACTTTAGAGAAATTCTAGAAAAAGATGACTTATAGTTGATAACAGTTTTGTTGAAACGTCCCAGAATAAGACAGCAAACAGTGATCCCAGAGAGAAACTCCATTGTGACAACAGTTTAACATACACAGAACAAATGAAAAACACCTGAAGAAGGAAAAACTCAGCAAACATTTTAGCAGCTCTGTAGTGCTACTGGTGCTTTGAGCTAAAAGCTATGATATGCATGTTAACATACTCAAAATGGCATGCAGTACTTTACAAAAAAGGGGGATCATCAAATTAATTAATTTCATCCTTTGGGTGGAATGTCCGTACAATATCTATTCTAAACCTCAGTACATAAGGAGTTTTTTCACAGTATATCTGTCAATCTGTGACTTATAGCAGTCAATCCAATAATTTTAAGAACCAAAATTTTCATACTGGAATTAAAGAAAAAGTAAATAGGCTTCATCATCCCGGGACAGTGAATGTCTGAACAAATCCATCAGGAATGGACTGACAGTCATAGGAACATTGTGTACATATATAATATACTGTATTCTATATATTGATTTATTGTATCCAATTCTGTACAAAAATTACATTTGTTCAAGATTTAAAATACATTTTAAAGGCCTCAATGAATTAAATAGGGTGTGACATTAATTATAGATGCAAAGATTTGATAACCACCAAATACCATAAGCATATTACAGTTGCAGTCAGTAAAAGTGAACACCATTTTTGTAGTGTTACCATTTTATATGATATTGTGCACTTTTGTAATAACTGTCTGAGTTGTCCATGAGACACCCATGTGTCACTGCTTCCTGAGTGACACGTTTTCCATTGAATGATTTGATCATTACACATAAATGCACACTAGCTTGTAGTATTTCAACTCAGACCTTTTTTTTTCATTGCCAATCATTGACACAATTCAAATGAGTATATTTTTGTAGGAAAAATCTCCACTTCACCCATTAACTCAGGAGGGCATCCTTTTCAGTTAAGCAATACAAAGAGGTTAGGGCTTAAAGCTTTAAAAGGGATCAAGAAACTCATTATGCTGCAGCAGGCATCCAGAGAAACTCCCTGAAGCTGCTTTTACATTTTGCATTTGTAATAATTGGTAGCAAAAGGAAAAAATAATAATTTCTTGAAAGTTTCACTGAGCTACATCGATTTTTTTTTTTTTTATTGAACGCAAAATGTTTGTGGATGAGCGGATTGTAACTCTGTTCAAAAGGAATGCCCATCACACGCTGACTTACTGGAGTGTTTTCTTCAGCTTTGGACTCTGCATTGCTTTTCTTGGACCTACAATTTTAGACTTGCAGTGTCAGACAAACTCAACACTTAGTCAGATTACCTGGGTATTCTTTGCCCAGCAGTTCTGCTTATTGATTGGCAGCTCTGTTGGTGGTGTTTTTAAGAGGACGTAAGTATCACAATCTCACAACTAGAATGTTCTCTTTAGACTTCTCTGTGCAAGTTATAGTTGTTCTACATGCATAAATGATCTGAAGGCATTTTTTTTCTTGAAGGCACGTATTTCTCTCTTCTCTTTCTTAAAGGTTGTTCACTGCTCTTGTGGCCTTATTTGTTTCTGCTCTTATCATCTCTGCAATATTTGCCATAATCCCTCTGTGCAATAATGTCCTGGTTTTGGCCATCGCCATGGCTGTGTCTGGTTTGGCAATGGGTGTCATTGACACCATTGCTAATATCCAACTGGTGACCATCTATCAGAAGGACTCTGCTGTTTTCTTACAGGTGAAAAAGTACTGACATTTAGTAAGTAATTGATAGCCGATTCAGACATATTTGTTTTGTCTGTTAACTATAACTAGAGAAAATGAGAATTTTTGCAAAAGATGCTCAGTAGGAGTACAATGTCAAGTTAGGTGCTAGTAATCTACAATGTTCTTAAAAAACTGCAATAAGTAATGTCCTTGGCCTTTCTACTTTTTTGCAGGCTCTTCATTTTTTCATTGGGTTCGGTGCCCTAGTGAGCCCACTGATTGCAGATCCTTTCCTCTCAGAGACGGGCTGTGGGAATCACACAGGGAATGAGACTGAGGTCATACATCATTTCAGAAGCATGCTGAGAAACAGTCCAATTGTAGAGCACAACATACCTCTGAGCAACCTGTCCCATGGGGTAGAGGAAGAGGAGTCCAGTGTGCACTATGCTTTCTGGATCATGGCACTTATTAATGTAAGACCCTGAACAGATGTACATTGAATGAGGAGAGGAGTTTATTTTTTCATAGTATGATTATTGTTTCTTAAAATGAGAAAGAGTAAAGAAGTTGGATATTTGTGTACTTTCAGCTGCCTGTGCCCATCGCAGTCCTGTTTTTGATGTATCGAGAGCAGCTGATCCCATGCTGCCGGAGTGGCACTCCACGTCTTTTGGACAAGGATGAACTAGCGATGGAGAGCCAGCAGGGGGCCGAGGGCCCAGCTATGGAGCAGAATGAGCATGAAGCTGGGGGTAAGGTTATGGAGAGAGGGATTTTTGTAACAGGACTTATATTTTAAAATGAAAAATGCATAATCTTTTGAATTTTCACCCAGTTTGGATGAAAACAAAGCAATAAATGGCACTTTGTGTGCACCAATCTGTCATTTAGTTACTTTTCGCTCTGTTACAGGTCATGGGACTATCTTCAGCTGCTGTCAGAATGATAACCTGCGTGAGCTGCCACTATCCTTCTTTATGATTCATATTCTTGGTGGGATGGTGCTCTTTATGACTGATGGTATTGTGGTGAGTGAGGGGTGCAGATAAATGACATGGTGTTCATTTCACCTATTATTTTACACATAAAGTTTTACGTGTGATTACAAAAACTGCTTCACATAAATCCCGGAAAGTAGAGCACATGAAAGAACCTGGATTTTCGTTGCAGGGTGCATATGCCGGCTTTGTGTATACCTACGCTGTGGCACCACCGATGTTACTGCCTCATAAGACAGCAGGTTACCTGGCCAGTATCTTTTGGGCAGCTATCACTGCTGGACGTTTGCTGTCCATACCTCTCTCGTATCGTTTCCAGCCTGTGAGACTGCTCATGTTCAACCTGGTAAGGCCAATAAAACATTTAGAGGGCCATCATCACATCACATTGCATACACAATAGAATAAATGCCAAACACTCAGTGATATTGGTACTAAATGGAGCATATTTCATTTTCTCTGTTTTTACAGGCAGGAGCTATTGTTACTGTGTTGATGCTGCTTATTTTCTACACTAGCAGCACCTTTCTTTTTGTTGGTACCTGTTTATGTGGCCTCTTTCTTAGCAGCATATTCCCATGTATGCTTGCCTATACCGAAGACATCCTTGATTACCAGGGTATGATGAAGTGTCTGTTGTGCAATACTAATGACTCAGTAGTGGAATCAGTGCAAGAGGAGAAGAAATAAACCATGCGTGTATTTTTTTCAGGATGTGCAACCTCTGTCCTGGTGACTAGTGCAGGGATGGGAGAGATGGTAATGCAGGTTCTGGTTGGCTCAGTAAGTGTGAATATTTTCTTTATTATTAAAGAGAGAGTGTGCATAAGTTGAAAAATAGGCTTTTAATTGCAAAAACAAGCCCAGTGGAGATTTAAGATTCATGTTCAGGAGTTTAATTTTGCTGTCTCATCCCCAGATTATTCAGACTGAAGGCAGCTACAGCTTCCTGCTGTGTGGAATGATAATTGCCTGCATTGGTTTTATCCTCTTTATTGGTCTCCTGCTGTTCCATCGAATGCACAGAAATTACCTCACAGGTACAGCACCAGCCAGAATCCTCATACACTCCTTTTGAAATAAGTAATTGTGGGTGTGCTGAAGGATTGTTTGTTTTCTTTGCTCATCAACCCCCTCTCCAAACCCCCTGCCATCCAAACAGGAACATCAAAAAAGTCAGCCATGGTGGAGGAGCCAGCAGCAGAGCAGAATGGGGCGGTCAAAACAGAACAGGGAGAGAACGAAGAGAATAGCCAAGAGGGGCAGAATTGATGTTGCACATTTAACTGACTACTGTTGGAGATGGAGTTTTACAGCAATCATCAAATACTTTGTACCAGTGCACTTTTTTGGGCTGAAAATGACATTGTATTTGTAAAGCAAATGGTGTACTAATGTTATAGATGATAATTCAGCCTCTGAGATTGTTTTTCTTTTTTAAACTACAACCCGCATTCATCAAATTGTGGATTAGTGTTCTATTCTGTGTTATATTGCATTGTACTTCACGATGCAAGTATTATGATTATACCTGTATAATAATTGACTATTTTTTCTGTTCTCCGATTAAACTGTATTAACTGTATATGTCTATTAAAATATGGCTAGTACAAGTGTTATTCTGATGCCATTCAATAACTTTAAATGTTTATTTTCTTTTTTCCACTCAAAGGGGAAGCCTCAGGTTTTACATTGTTTAACACCTCTCCGACAAGAGGACAAGTTAGTCTGTGAGAACTAAGACCAAATGTCAAACAGCGTCACCCACCCTTGGAACAGTTAGTCAGTCAGTCCATAACTAACTATAACTACAAGAACAGTAGCAGCAACATGAAATAGGTCTTTCCACTGCTGCAGTTGTAGAACTAGTTCAGGTACATGCTGTTAACCTTACCAATCCAGAGCCCACTGACCATGCCACCAGTGCGAGAGTCAACACCAGAAGAGCTTCTGCCACTGCCTCCAGTAGTCAACGACTGTAGCAGTCATGCTCACTCTAGTGATTAGTGGAAGGGACTTGGCGGAGTGGTTGGGGGGGGGGCACAAAGGCTGGAAAACTCCACAAATAAATACAGTTGTTGCTTTACATAGCTCTGATTATCCTTCAGGCTTTGCAGGGGGGTCCAAACCAAACCCAGCTGACATTTTAACAGAGCAAAGTACACTCTACACAGAACAAAAATTTACTTTCTAATTAAATGTATTCCTAATGATCATCAGTAACAAAAGATTTAAAGGTTATTACATATTTTGTTCCAGATTTAGGCTGTCTTTGAGAATATTAGCTACAGAAAGTGTCCAAGTAGTCATATAATTGGTCCACACCAAGAACCTCCAAACTTACTTTGTCAGCAAGTCAAACTTAAGATGACCAGTAGGGAGCGATATAGACAGCATCAGGAAAATGGGACATCAAATACAACAAATCTAAAGCATTTGTTCTTTTCACATTTCCTCCTGCAGCACACAGAGAAGTTTTTCATACTTAATACTGAATAACTATGGGTTATGGAGATTGGACAACAATTTTGCTTAGAAGTTCAGTAACTCATCACAGTCAGACTGCCCTTACAAACGGAAAATAAGTATTCTCTGAGTATCTGTACCCTTGATCTGGAAGCTCTTGATGTTGTCATAGCCTATGGTTATGCTGTGGGTTTTTTTCCTTGTAGTCATATGGCACATCCTGAGGCTGACTCCAAACCTCAGTTGTTTCATTTGTCAAAGAGTCACAGATTTGTGCTTTCACAAAGTAACACATCTATGACAGTCTCAGATTTCATCAATTACTTAATCAGGCTTTTCTCTTACTCTAATAAACCAAGTTATTCTGTTTTTGTGCATGTTATTGTTCATACTGGGGTATAACAACAATAACCCTCCATCAACACTCAACCTCTCCTTTTTTACTTATGTAGCAGAAAGAAAGCATAACTCAAAGTTAAAAAAGCTCCCCAGCCTCTTGTGTTATTTTCATGGAGTTCCAGCAGCACCAATAGGTTCTCCTACTTAATGGTGAGTAGGAAAACCAACAATGAGCTTTTCATTTGGAGCTTCCTGGTTTATCCAGCAAATCATGGTACAATTCTGGAACAAAAGAGCTGGAAATATATCTGTCTCTGTCTCTCAGCTTGGTGGCTTTTGTGTATTTAGCTGTAACTAAAGCTTGCTGATGTAAACCTACAGAAACTGAGATAAATTTTTCATGAAGATATTTAAGTACCCACCAGAGTTAGATAGCTAATCTAGTCCTCAGGGCATCTGAAGGGACTGCACTCACCAGTTATGATGTCTCAGGAGCCGTAGGAGTCATATGTCATGATGCTGATTATATCCAGGGCCTTGGTTGTAAAAAAAAACAAAAAACAAAAACAAGAGCTTACCATTGCGACAAGCTTGGTTTCATTAGAGTGTAGGAGTTAGTTTCAGAGCTGTTTCATTCAACTGCAGTCCACTATAATGGTTCAAATGCTTACTGGCCAAGCTAAGAAATCTGATAAATGGAATCAATGGTGTCCTTTCCAGCCGACACTGCAGCAGACATCAGAAGACAAGCCTTGTTACTTTGCTTGGTCTCATTCTCCAAAGGCAGGTTTCATCTCCTGTTGAATGTCAGCAGATATCAAATATTTAGTGTTGAACTTCAGATTTCATGATTTTTAATATGTTCAGGTTGTGAGTTGGACGCCCCACAGGGTTTTATTGTCGCATTTTGTCACATTGCTATCTATTGTGAAATTTAAAGTTTACTGAGGAAAAAGTAGATGTGGAGCAGAAAACCAGACGATGCAAATAAATAATATTATAATAACTCCAGGAGAACAGAGTAGTGCTGCTTGTCCTCAGGAGGGCATTGTCTGATGGCTGGCTAGTCCCAGTCAATGTCAAACTCATACTTCCTCAGGAATTAAATAATTGAATTAATGATGGTCTGATGGTTGGCAGAGCTCGTAACTATTTGTGAGAAGTCACTGTGGGAACAGAACGGACATGACATTGATTAAGTCAGAGACTGCATAAAAATGACAAGCCGGAGTGGAGTTGGGTTTCAAAGCATGCTAAAGCAGCTTAGATACAGAGAGCTCTCACTTAGTTGCATAGAAGGGTATCAGCTATCTGTGCATTTTCTTACCCTGCACAGCCAAGGTTTCATCCAAAGAGAAGGGTCTTGCTTGCTATTGCCAGTGAATCTGATATTTTGCCTTGCAATGACAACTAAACCACTCCCATGCACCTAACTGTGTAAAACATTGTCCTTTAAGTGGAATATGTTATTTAAAAAGAAAATTATTTTATGTACTCACATGTTCCTCTGGCCATTGAATTGACTTTAAACCTTTTCAGTCATATGAACAGTTAGCTATTCCTAATGGTGGCAAAGGCATACATAAGATGAGTTCACAGGCATGTGTTGGTGTCATTGAGCACATAAAAAGTTGGAGTTGATTTACACTTTGGCCAGTTTGTAAAGCATAGTAGCTTGATATATTGTATAATAAAGCTTTAAAACAAAAGAAACATTTATGAACTAAACACATAATGCAATGTAATTTCTAACTATATTAAAAAAAAAGATTAACAGATGCATTGTAAACTGTAACCCACAGCTGCGTATGTAGTAGCAGATCCAGAGCTGTGAAATTAAAGAGTGCATAGTTATCTTGGAGTGGAAAACAATTTCACTGGGGAAAATGCTCAAAACTGCATGGATAAGATGTAATGCATATCTCAACCTTAAACAACAATTACCTGGAGCACCTATTAGACTGAAACAAAAACAAAAAAAAAGCATTTCAACATACACCGGCACTGACTTCCCAGCCACACTTTGCCCATGACTACCTTCTAATACAAGGAGGTCAACAGGCAGACTCACTTTTATAAAGACCTAATTTAATGACACCTACCAAAATGCAACATCTGACAAAATGTGTTTATTTGCAAAAGGTTTAACGAGAATATGTGACTGCTTATCGGGATTTCAGGTACAGTCTCGACAGGCACACTTTGTCCTTGTGTGAAGGACTCTTCTGCCTAGAGAAAATACAATTCTGAGTAACATGTTCAGCAGCAAATAGGGAGTTAATTTAAAACATCACAACAAAATCCTCAAAAGACCATTGATAAAGTTGTCAAAAATATGACTACTGTGGAATGTAGAACTGTAATTACAACTGTTATATTTTACTCATTAAACCTATAAATTGTACAAGAAATGACATACCTATCCAGAGAGACAGAGCAAAACAAGATGAAAGATGGATGTTTATGATTCCACTAAAGTGGAGGGATTAATGATATGAAATATGCCTTTGTGTCATTCAGTAAATTTTACGTCGCTGTTGAGCAGTGACATAGAACATTAGGAGTCAACTCACACAAACAACAGACAAAATTGCCTTTGAAAACCTATTTAGGCTGCAGATATGTGATGATAAATATGTTTGACAACTCTAATCACGTCTAAAGGAGGGCCGTGATATGTCATAAAGAATGATTTGCATTCAAATCCAAAGCATTCGCAGGGTAAATGGAGAACTTATCTAATCATTTCAGCTTCTATTATAATACATCCTTCTATATCTTTAACTGTTTATGTAATTTTTAAAGAGGTGGTGTCAGTGGAAAGCACCTTGGATGAAACAGAACTTGGAAGCAGAAAAAATACTACATGAATTTCCAAAATAAACTGCTTCTCCTAATGTGTCTGTAAAAAGTCAAACAAATGTCAAGCAGGCTGAAAGTAGGATGCTTCATTTATGCACTGATTTTCTTTGTTCCAAGTGAAAAACAACCCAGTTTAAGTTGTCGCCAAGGGCATTTTGTCACTTCAGAAGAGTTCATTTAGTAGCCTACTTTAGAATTCTTTCCTTAGGGTAAAAGTCAAAGACTAATTTGTTATGTATTATACATATACTTACATTATATATCTGTTCACTTAAGAAAATAAGTCCAATAGCCTAATTATTCACAAACCTGAAATGAGTTTATACATTTATAGTATCTGGTAAAAGTGACACTTCAAGTGTTATACATATAGACAAATAGCTACAGAGGGTTTTCAAAAAGAGTTGTGCATGTAGTTATTGCAACCACACTGCTAATGGAGTCACCAGGTTGAGATCAGGGCTCTGATGAAAATTTTCAAAATTATTCTTGTGACTACAGAACTGAAAAAATCAACTCTGTTAATTCTTCATACCTTTAAGATACTATGAAAAGGCAATTTGATATTTGCTACAGGTAAAATGCATTAATAAAAAATCTAAATATTATTAAAAAAAAAACTTCAACATGAACTGAGACATAATTAAACCATCACGTCCACTCAATTCAACAGTTCAAATGTAATGTGCACATAAAATATTGAAGCCTATGAAAGGGAAACTCTGTAAGCATCATTTTTTATGATAATACTGGCATCAGTTACGTCATTATTAAGCCATTAGAATGTATAATGGCGCAAAATGGCAAAGAATCAAATTAGAGGGATGAAAGCCTGAGGAAAATCATACAAGTGCAATTCATGTGAAGCAATGGGGGAAAAGGATAATATTGTTTGTCCCACAGCAATTCATATCTTCAAAATATTTTCAAATATTTGGGAAAGTCTGATTAGGCTATGCAACAGACTGTTGATTATTTAGGAATAAAACAACAGGATTAGACAGTCTGACATGCTATGGGGTCCGACAGGCTGGTATTTAGTGCCACCTACTGTTACAGCAAATAAATCAGTTTCAAGTTCCCCTCCTGAAGTTCTCACATAAGGCACAAAGAGACAAAGAGATGACAAGGGAATGGGTTTATTTTTTTTTAGCAACAAGACAACAGCATAATAAGACTATGATAAGGTATGTCCGTCTCTGTGGTCTTCCTCTTTTCCTCCTGCCTGGCAGCTCCATATTCAACATCCTTTGTCCAGTATATCCACTATCCCTCCTCTGCATATGTCCAAATAATCTCAACCTTGCCTCTCTTGGTTGTCTTCAAACCGCTCCACCTGAGCTGTCCCTCCGATACACTCATTTGTAATCCTGTCCATCCTGGTGACTCCTAATGAAAATCTTACCATCTTCCACTCTACCACCTTCAGCACCACCTCTAGTCTTTTAATCAGTGCCACACATCACCCCTGACACTGCCTGCAGGTATTTGAACTCACATATGGATAGAAATCATCAGAGGTTTTTCAGAAAATTGTCATTTTAAATCAGTAGAGAGGTGAGAGGCCACAATTTATTTGCAGAGACTTTTCCTCCCTTAAAGTATAAAGTCCCACAAAACAAAATAACTAATATACACCACCCTGAAAACAGTTCACAATGTGAGTATGTAGATGCTCTTTTTTCAGGATCAGTGAAGAGCTAGGCCTTATCTTTAATTTGAGTAGGTTTATATAAATATTGAAATAATTCTTTGTGAAACACAACCCATTTCACTCAAGTGCCCAAAGTGAGAGGGTTACAAGTAGAAGGATACTTGGTTACTAACTGTTAGTTCATATGACACAAGCTCATACAGTGAGTAAGACTTGAGAATTGACAGACTGAGAATGAGTTGGATTTTCTCAGTGATTGTGAAAGTGTAGGAAATGATAATGAGGAAAGCATAAATCTAGGGATATCAAGGGCAGTTATTTTGCCAAAAATAACAGCTGGGTGTGTTCTAAAAGACCAGGAAAATGGTAAACAAGCTGGTAAACCAAGAAGCACAACTTTTGGACAACTGGAAATACATTTCAATGGTGAAGGGGAAACCCATTTAATACTAAAGAGGAAGCAAATATGTGTCCCAGCCAAGACTTTATGATGATAAGAGGATTCATCACAAGATGAAACCCCTGGAAGGCAGAAATGTTTCAGTTTGCAAAAACATATTTTAAAAAATGATAAAGTTTTGGAATATATCTGTTTGGATTGATCAAACACTTTCAAAATGATGAGGAAAGTGGAGAGAGAAAAAAAAACACAAAATACCTCATGGCCCAAAGCATACTCTGTAATCTGTCAAACATGGTCGAGTTTCTGTTCGAGACTGGCCATATTGCTGCCAATGAAACTGGCCCACTGGCATTTATTGATGATCTCACTGCTGACAGAAGCAACAGGATGAATGCAGAATTATATAAGAGCAGTCTGTGTGCTCAGATTCAGCCAAACACATAAAACATACTGGACAGCAGTTCATCATTCAGCAGGACAGGGATACTAAACAAACAGCTAAAGCAACCAAAGACTCTCCAACGACTTACTGTCAGGATTGTACACTGACAAAATCTTTTTTAAGTGATTTTCAAAATACTTCTAAACACGTAGCCCTCTCTTCCTCATACATTGTACAGGAAAGTGTTTTGTCACTTTATATTCTGTTGCCCTATTTTCTTATTTACTTAGAGGTCAGCAGAGAGAGTTAGAGCCTTCCATCTACCAACTGGAAGGTTGGTGGTTTGATCCCCAGCTACCCCAAAAGTGCTAGAGAGCACTAGAATAAATCACTGTATGGATGTGTATGTGAAAGAGTGAATGTGGCTAGTAGTAAAAAGTGCTTTGATTGCTTAGTTAGAGTAGAAAAGTGCTATGAATACTACAAATACTGAATGTAATGCAAATAAATTTGACATGACGATATTTTTACTTTGCGAAATAAATAAATCTTTTATTTACGTATCTTTACTGTTACTTACATAAAGTGAAATTATCAGGGTGCCAGTATAGCTTCCTTGGTTGAGCAGGTGATGGATTTTCTCAGTAATTGTGAAAGTGTAGGAGATGATAATGAGGAAATTGACCCATATGCAGAAAGACTACTGCAGGGACCCAGGTTTGAGTCTGCCCCTTGCCATTTCCTATGTGCCATCCCCTGTCCATAAAGCCTAAAAGCCAAAAACATTTATAAAAAATTTAAAAAAAAACAAGGAAAAAGGAAATTATCCTGACAGCTCTAATTGAGCTAAAAACTGAACCTGAGGATAGCCATTAAAAGATTGAACAGCCTATAGGCTGAGTACAGCTGAGTACAGCCTATACTCTGTGTTGCAACTGTCCTGTCACATGACTCTTTGGTGCCTTGGCAAATTCTGGATTACATTCAGTGGCATGAGGACACATCACTTGTAAACTTAGTCTTAACTTCTTCAAAAGTGGATATTTCAATTCCAATTATATGTGAAATTATAGGGGGAAATAAATGAAAGTAAACTCAACATGCAAGTTATTTTTCAGCAAGTTTGGCCACCATAACAGCTTCACTGTGCCTTAAGTCTATTGAACTGTACTTCAGGGATGAAACTGTATTCTTTTGAAAGATATTTCCTTATTGTGGTATTTTGATGATGCTGGTGAACACATAGGTTCAAAATTTCTAATAGGTACTCAACTGAGTTGAGAGCTGGTGATTATGAAGGCATTAGCACATCATTTTCATACTCCTAAAACCATTCAGAGACCCCCACGTGCCCTATGGGCAGAAGAGAACACTCCCAGCAGGATAAAAGTTCATTACAGGATAAAGGTGATCACTCAAATCAACTTTGAATTGATTTTTAGTGACCCTTTCCTTTAAGGGGACAAATGTAGCTGAAAACCTGCCAAAAGATTAAATCACCCTGGGGTTAAAAGGTTAAGGTTCTTCCTTTTAGTTGTCATCCATTTGTGTATTTTTCCGAAGCGCAGTTTTTGGTGGGGGAATGTGAGAGTATGACACAGAGTCAAAAGGGTAAGAGCTGATAACTCATTAATGTAGGATCTAGACAGTAGTGATACAAACACAGGCCTACGCAAATAAGCGTTGCTACCAAACAGATTTCCTGCAAGCTACATCATTGCACAACCCCAAAGAAGAAGTAGATCTATGAGGAAACCTCTAAATATTGCATATTTGGCTTCTTCTTCTCATTGTTCTTTTCATAACCACAATGACAACATTTGGAATACTTGTTTGCTTATTTAATGGTAATTTTGAAAAATACTAGCATTGCCTTGCACTTTTCTTCACTTGCAGTGATCTGAGTAACATATCATGTCAAATGTTTTTGCATTTTGCAGGTCCAGCTTTCTGTCTGTTGTGGCTAAACCAGCATGCAGTGGAATCACTTCAGCTTTCAGCCCCAAAGGTGGTAAAAGCAACAAACAGAGGCTCTGTTACAGTGTCTTGTCAGTATGACCTTCAGTTCAAAGATAACACAAAGTACTGGTGCAAAGGACAGATATATGAGTTTTGTGTGATAGTAGTGAAGACACCAAAGAACCGTTCTAATGGCAGAAGCTTCATTGCTGATGATAAGGAAGCAGGAGTCTTCACTGTGACTATGACTTTGCTCAGACAAAGTGATGAAGATAAGTACTGGTGTGTCATCGCTAGATCTGGAAGAAATATCTTCACTGATGTCAGCCTCTTCGTCTCCCAAGCAGGTATACTTCAGCTTAAGAAACTTTATCATCAGGTGTGCTGATTCTTTTGATTCTTTCTTTAATTGTACAGATTAATCACTAATCTGAAAAACTGTGGCTAAACTAGAAAAAAATCATGTTGTTTGCCTTAAAATCATGTTGTTTGTGGTCTAAAAGATTGTTTCTCAGCCAGATTCTCATAATGTCCAAATTCTACATGACTGCTAAAATAATTTGTGGCCATTTCATTTGAGAGATTAACAATTCAGCAACATTTTAACCAAAATGTGATCATAGTTGTGGGGTTTGTTTATGTTGCTCGACCACTTTAAAATCAGATATGATCCAACCACAAAACCCAGGCAGTCTTGATGAAACAGCTGACAATTTAATAAATTTTATGAACTGCATCTTTGATTTCCTTTTTTTTAAATTTAAATAAATGCTTAAAATCTGAAACCATATTTTAGATTATAATGTTTGCCCCCCATGGTTTTCAGTAGAAAATGCCAGAAACTAGTACCTAAAAGATGAATGAAACTTCAACAAAAAGGTTTTCTTGATTTTAAAAACACTGATGATAATTACTGTACCTTTGAAGGCTTTATTTTATATAAAAATGTTAAGAACATGAGAGTAAGACTTATTTCTCATATTTTACTATTTCCATTTTAAATCCAAAACACATCAGAGCTATGAATCCCCATTACTTCCCTTAGGTTGTTTTGTGGCAGCTTGTGAAACCACCTAAAGAAAGTACTTAACTGCTTTGTAATGCCATTATTAGGGGAAAGTCAGTACTGTTATTCTGGATGTCATTTGTTGATTTTTAATGCAAAGTCTTCTTATCCACAGTGACAACCCCAACCACCAGCACACATATCAATCCAATGATACTGGAGCAAGATGAAATAAGGTGAGAGTAGTCTAAGGATATTATACGTAACTGTAATGTACACAAATAATAAGTGATTCTAGTACAGTTTCATTTATTTATTAATTTTATCTAGTTGGTGGGTGACTCTACGTTGGATCCTCTTAATTTCAATGTTGTGCTGTTTGGCATCAACACATATTGCTGTGCGACGGATTAAGGCTGCAAGGAAAATATAACTATAATACCCTCTATACCAGTTTACCTACCTTTTTAAATTTTATTTATTTTTTGTTTTAAAGCTTTCACAGACCAACACAAAGTAGCACATAATTGTGAAGAGGAAGGAAAATGATACATCGTGTTCAATATTTTTTTTTCAAATAGTAATCTGAAAAGTGTGGCATGCATTAGTATTCAGCCCCCTTTACTCTGATACCCCTAAATAAAATCCAGTGCAACCAATTGCCTCCAGAAGTCACCTAATTAGTAAATAGAGTCCACCTGTGTGTACTTTAATCTCAGTATAAATACAGCTGTTCTGTGAAGGCCTCAGAGGTTTGTTAGAGAACATTAGTGAACAAACAGCATCATGAAGACCAAGGAACACACCAGACAGGTCAGGGATAAAGCTGCAGAGTAGTTTAAAGCAGGGTTAGGTTATAAAAATTTAAGTTATAAAAACATATCCCAAGCTTTGAAAATCTCAGGCCGGGCAAGGGGAGCATTAATCAGAGAAGCAGCCAAGAGGCCCATGGTAACTCTGGAGGAGCTGCAGAGATCCACAGCTCAGGTGGGAGAATCTGTCCACAGGACAACCATTAGTGGTGCACTCCACAAATCTGACTTTTATGAAAGAGTGGCAAGAAGAAAGCCGTTGTTGAAAGAAAGTCATAAGAAGTCCCGTTTGCAATTTGCCACAAGCCATGTAGGAGACACAGCAAACATGTGGAAGAAGGTGCTCTGGTCAGATGAGACCAAAGTTGAACTTTTTGGCCTTCATGCAAAACACTATGTGTGGCGGAAACCTAACACTGCACATCGACCTGAACACACTATCCCCATTGTGAAACATGCTGTGGGGATGCTTTTCTTCAGCAGGGACAGGGAAGCTGGTCAGAGTTGATGAGAAGATGGATGGAGCTAAATACAGGGTAATCCTGGAAGAAAACCTGTTAGAGGCTACAAAAGAATTGAGACTGGGGCGGAGGTTCACCTTCCAGCAGGACGATGACCCTAAACATACAGCCAGAGCTACAATGGAATGGTGAAGATAGCATATTCATGTGTTAGAATGGCCCAGTCAAAGTCCAGACCTAAATCCTATTGAGAATCTGTGGCAAGACTTGAAAATTGCTCTTCATAGACACTCTCCATCCA